>JACCGJ010025656.1:0-51135 GCA_013407085.1 Atriophallophorus winterbourni | reverse complement strand
TTTGTAGCTGATCAACTTATCAAACATTTGGAATAAATTAAGCTTCTTTGCATCACGCGGCCCGGATTTAAGACAAGATACACCAACCTCACCAATCTACTTTAGATAATTGGACTCGAGCTGTGGATAATGGATACCCTATCCATGCTTTCAACTAGGATAAGTTTAAAGACTTTAACCGTGTTAACCACAGCATACTGCTGCGGAAATTGGATCACCTCTGGGTGGGTGACAGGTTATTGGCCTGAATACATGATTAATTGACTGGTAGGGTCATAAGGGTTAGAGTTGATTAGTCACTATCCAGCCCAGTAGAAGTTAGAATTGGCGTGCTTCAAGGCTTAGTCTTGGGGCCAATACTCTATGGAGTAAAGGTATTTTATTTGCGAATGACATTAAAAGTTTGGACTATCGTATATAGATTTTGCGCCATAGAATATTGTCAACTTCTACATAAAGATCTCGACGCACTTCATACGTCGTCCTTACGAAACTACCCGCAATTCAGCAGCCCAAAATGTAAAATGTTAATGTCGGTAAATCCATCGAATTCACATAATCTCTGGGATCTCAGCAACATTCAAGGTTTACGGAAGAGAAAGACCTGCATGTGTGAATTAGCAGTAACTTGAAGTCTTCACGGCACTGTTCCCTGGTATACCAAACGTCCTGCCAAAACTTTTCACTAGGCAGAAGTATCTTCGGTAATTTCATAAAGCAAGTACTCCCACGAATAAATGATACCTCTATCTGGCCAACAATGGCGTACGCTGTTCAAGCATTGTCGTTATGGTTACAAAAGGACATGGTTTTGTTGCAACGCGTTTACCATCGCGCTACAAAACTAATGACCGGACTATACAACAGGCCATACGAGGAGTGCATTGCAACTCTGAACCTGTTTGACTTTTCGTACGGCCGAGTCATGGGTGATTTGATCCTGCTGTTCAACATTCTGCATACAGTCAATCACCCACTTGAACACCTGTTTCATCGGCAAGAAGCACGTGGTAGCTGATCTCATGGCTACAAGATAAAAAATTCCACACTAGCTCAAATAGTCGAAGGTTCTTCTCTGCTTTCCGAGTTCGTTTTATATGGAACATTACCCACACATATCATTTGTACATCAAGCCTGGACATGTTCAAGGATGAAATCGACAAGTATGTGTTGACCAAATCCAATCTCGCACCTCAATACTTAAGCTGACTTTCCATATTGACAAAACAACTTTGTTGTTTTCATGCAATTAATATATTTTTAATCTACGGTTACTGTAATCTATTTTCTTTTTAGATCATTGAAACTTTGAATTACTTTGAGTTACTTTGAAATCTAAATCTAAATTTAACTTAAAATGCAAATTGTCAGTTGCAGTGCTGAGAGGTATTTCGTGGATATCTCTGACTAATTTACCTGTTGACAGCATGTCTACCAGCCTCCGTGATTTCCACTACATCTTCATGCAGGCCTTCAATAAAATGCTAAATGCTACGTCACAGTACATCTACAGTTTTAAAGTCAACATTGTGATCCTTGTCCTCTACCGAGTTAATTCGTGATATGATCGTCGAACGCCACTTTCGTGAATGTGACAGATTGGTCAGAGTCATATCGTCTGATAATGCACACCCACTGCATGAGGTCCTTATGGCTTGCAGATCGTTCCCAGCTACGCGTAGTCAACATGTCGTCCCGTATGCAAGAACTGAGAAATTCAAAAATTCTTTTATTCCTTACCTGGCTCGATATTTGGTTGATCATACAAAAGTTATTCTCGATTTGAGGAAGAAACTGACAGTATAATAACTGAAGTGGGATCATCCTTATTTGACATGTCTTTTTTTAATGTACATTTTATTACGTGTGGTCGAATTAATTGTATCGCTGAAAATTCGTGTACTCGAATAAAGCCATTTTTCTTCTTCTTCTACATGTTCAGATAAAGCTGAGTCTTTGATTAGAGACTGATAATCAGGCTAATTTTCTGGACCTTTCATTATGCGATTCTTGTGCTCTTCAATACTAGCCTGAAGTTCCTCGACCGTCTTTCCTATGTACATACCTGGGCAGTCCTTTCACTTGATCCTATAATCACAAATGGTCGAGATATTTAAAGGTAACTTATCCTTGAGGTGTATCAAGATCGAGCAAAGAGTTCGAACTTTATTTTATGTCTCCTTATCTACGTCGTTTTTCTTATTTTACTTATCGCTTAAGAAAAGCCTTCGGTATATATAGATTGCATTGTCGCCGGTTTTTCTCTGTTTTTTGAGTGAGATGTTTCACTAGCTTTAACTGGCGCTTTAAAAACTCTTGGGGTATCCATGGTCTGTAAGCCACCGAATGGCTTCTTGCTGAGCCGTTTCCTTTCTAGCTCATCGCAACACAAGTGTTCAATTTAATTGAAGATGAGCTATGACGTTATTGATCTGAATACCTGTTTAGGATGAGTTCTGGTGTAGCTTAGGTCGGTATACGTGTCGATTGATTTTCAGTAGACGATTGACCTTAGAGAGGGAAGATTACCTGTGCTGGATTTCACTTCTTTTGCAACGTTGATTCGAGAATCTAGCCTGTCAGCGTAACGCCAACACAGCTTGGGTTTAAAATGTTCAATGCTGAATGCTTTAGTTTGAAAATACTTTATGTATTTATTTGCTAATACTGGGATATAGGCGAACCTATTGAAAATCACTCTTTCTGTTTATATAACTACCCACTTACCAAGAAGTATATCTTGTTCATGCAAATTGACACGCAGTTAATCATTTGCTGGACGCTCAAAGTTGTACGATCGTGTAAAATAGAGTCTGTAACGCTCTAGTTGTGTCAACATTCGAAAACAAAATGCTCATTTTGGAACTACGAAGTCTAGTAGACATGCGGTCATAAGGTAGACGGGCAGAGATTTCCACAATATGGCTCTCGGCACTATGACAGACAAATAATATTGTACATTAAGTTTATGCTCATACTTAATGCTATTTTAATACCATTTAACTTTAGTCAACTTTGCCACCCGTTTAGTCGTACACATGTGAGCCAGCCTTAATTGACCTTGACCGAATTCACGCAGTGATCAATTTGATCCGGTGTAACTGTGGGGGGTGGTAACTGTGGGCAACACAACTTTGATCCTATGATTATTCATTATTCAATAGGTTGTTTTGTGGGAATATCAATTAGCGGTAGTGGATGGAGTGCTTTTGGATTACGTTCGCTGTTCTGGTTTGACGAATCCTCTGCCCCAGAGGCGAAACGTTATCTAAAAACTGCTCTTACCTATTGCGTTTAAATTAGATTTTCAAAGCAATGATTAATCAGTCGTTTCCAACTTTGTGCATTGCATAGATGTGTCTTGTTTCATAGCATAAACTCTTAGCCAATTGGTGTTCGCCGGACTTGTGAAATACGAGGAGTGAAGTAAACAACGTTGAAAATTTTGACTTCAGTTGTGAAAAATAAATCAATTGGAATGCGGATAGGTACAGGGGGAGGTCTATTATCATTAAACGTAGTATCCTCGAGGGATGGGTAAACATCGTATTTGAGGTTAGGATCACACTGGCCTGACTTAATTACTCTGTACAATAAAGCTTCCCGAAGACACTGTGTTTTCATGTAGATCAGAAACAGTATAGATCCTAGCACCGATCCTTGTGGAGCACAGCTATAACATCGATTCGCTTCGACAATAGTTCACACACAGGAACTCTGATGTATCTGTTGCTAAGGTAATCACGTATCCCTTCCCATTGTTTTCCAACAATACCAGGTTTCGGTAGCTTGTTAAAGATTAAATTACGATCGTCTTTGTTGAAAGCATTAGAAATGTCATGGTAACATTCATAAATACAGCCGTCTGCATCTACAACACTCGCTCAAACGTCTAAGCTTGTCAGAAAATTTGTTAAACAAGTACGATTTTGCACAATTTACGTTGGGTAACTGACAAAATTATTTTCCTTTAAAAATATTTCTGCAGTTATTGTTCTCTCAAAAACCTGTATGGCTGAAGTGAGCAGTCTCACCGGCATTAAATTTTTGACATCAGAACCACAACGTCCCTTGTAGACGACTGTTATTTATCCCAGTTTCAATTCGATTCGTATAGTACTCCAGCTTGGCGCAAATGAACAAACATTTCAGACAAAGGAACATCATGGTTCTTTGTAAGAATCCTATTAAACATTGGTATACAAGTATAATTTCGTTTATCACATCACCAATGTTTCAGGGTTCGCTGAACCTGATCTTACTGTCCCCACCTGATGACGGCAAACAGACAGAAACCGGTAGTGGTGTGCAAGGGATGGGTATGTGAGCACCACAATATATTTCAGATAAAGGTGCACACAGATTCGTATGATAGGTTTTGACTTACATTAGAGATATCCATCGTCAGATTAATCAAACGTTCACTGAAAATCGTCCATCGAGTTGAATGGTGCATTTCTGAATGAGGCCCGTGGATTTTGCAATGAAAACACCTTCATAAAGTCCCCTAATAGATCAGCTATCTGTTTAACGGATTTAGTGAAACCAGACGAGGTTTTCAATGCAAAAACTTCTAGTTTAATAATGGTTTTATCATTAACTTTTATCCAATTTTGAAAACAAACTGAAATATCTGCAAAATTTAAGAAACATTTTGATTTTACCTTAACAAATACTTACAAAATTACATCGCATTGGTTGACCGTTAGAGTTTTGCTCTTTCATTGTTGTTCTATACTTTACAGCAAAATCAAGAAACATCTACAAGCTGCGATTACACATTTTGCTGAAATCAATTATTAATTAAACATTAGCCAAGGAGTTTTTTAACGATGTGACCCTCTCGTCTGGTATTAAATCAGTAATCCTTGGTCTGCTTGAGGATGTTTTGCGATAAAAAACCAGGATTGGTTGGGCAGCAGACAATTAATATTTCACGACATCACACGCATTACGTATTCACCCTGAGTCGTAAAGAAGGAAACATTACCTTTTTTGTTACACTGCAGATCAAAACGATACTCGATTATTTCAGGTCGTAAACTTGCTATAACCATTATTATGGATGGCATGCGATTATGATTTTGATATCTTTCCATTATATACCCAGGTTGAGAATGAGGATGTAATTGTCACAAAGTTTTATTAATTGAACACTATACTTCATCATCATGTAAATTGCTATTCATTCATTTTTAATTTTTTTATTGACAAGTTTTTAAAGGGCATGAAAGAATTTCGCTGAATAATAGCCATGGAATGGAGATGAATAAGAGCAAAGTATAGAAGTAGATGACGGTGTATAAAAATAGTTACGAAACGATCGATTTGAGAGGAATTCGTCCAAGTAAAGTTTCGATTCATGCAAGCTATTCGGATAAGTAAGGTTCGAGGATAGAGTGTTCATTAGAAAACAAACACCAACAGCTTGCATATGGCATTTACAGTTTAAGCGGGAATAGGTATAAACAAACGTAGAATCGTGGTTACGAGAGTTTAGCATGTGTGTCGGCATCAAAAACCTTACAAAGGAAATTGAGTCGACAGAAGGGACACTTCCATTCTTGGACTGTCTCGCGCGAAAGCAGAATGGTAAAATAAGCACTACGGTCTATCGTAAGCCAATAGACGCAGATGCGGTCTTGCAGTACTCATCAGCGCACCCCCAAAAGGTATTTAATTCAGTTGCGAAATCGCTGTTCTAGAAAGTTGAACGTTTGTGCAGCAAAGCGAGCCCATCAAGAAGTTAGTCGTCGACTTGGTGATCATGGTTACCCTAAGAGCCTAATCAAACGCCAACTGAAACGGGTTAAATACCCAGCACACAAAACGGAAAAAGTTTGGCGTGCAACAGTTTCTATACCTTACGTTGAGGAAGCGTCAGAGGGGATAAGTCGAATCTTAAATAACGCAGGTATACGAGTAACGTAGAAAAGGGGTAGAACACTCAGATCCTTATTAACGCATCTCAAGGATAAAACACCTTCAGGCTGCGCGACGAATTGCGTATATAAAATCAACTGCAAAGGTTGCTCGGGAGTATATATCGGGCAAACATCCAGAGAACTCAGTACTAGGTTAAGTGAACACAAAAATCGAATTGGTAAGCAGCCGCGAAATTCCAGTGAATATCAATCACTGATAAGTAATTCAGCACTAGCTGAACACGTGCTGGACACAGGTCACAGCGTTGATCTTGACAACGTAAAAGTGATAAGTCGGGGAATAAAACCATACATTGAACGACTTCAAGCTGAGGCGGTTGAGATAATAAAGGCCGGTAAGAATGCAGTCAATAAGGTGGATGCGGCTGATATCTCTACAATCTGGCGTCCGGTTCTGCAGCGGATAAACATTACCATGCGTGACCCCTAGGGCGCGCACCGAGTTAATCGGTCAGATGTCATTCACACCTCCAAGACAGAACAATTAGGGATATACGGCACGTAGGGGTGTTGGTGCGTCAGTTGATTATTGACGCGCTGTCCTTCTTAACGAGCGCAGAACCCACCATGGACTGTGCGTTCTTAACCCAGCTTTATGATTGGTCAGTGAATTCCATTTAAGCTTGATCTCTGATCGTACGACGCCTGGTCTGACGAATATTCTGTGTCGACGAAACGTTACCCATAACTCCTCTCACCGATTCATTACAAACTTTATTTTTTCTAATTAATGATTCCCCATCGGTCACCAACATTTTCCATTACATTATACGCAGATTGGTTCGATAATTAACTTCAATACATTTTGTTTAAGCTTTCTTTTCTGCACAGCGGATTAATTTAGAAGTTCCGTTTTTTTCTAGAATTGACGGTGACATAGCATCGTAGATATTCTACATTTAAAAGAAATGACACAATGGTGTAATGGGACGTATATTTATATTTGAATACTTGTAATGAGTCAATACACGGGTGTCATCAAATCGTTCTGTAACAAATACGTCTCCGATTTTCGAATGAATGTTTCGACATTGGGGGCGGTATCAATATTTTCGGGGCGGGCATTCCAAAGGAATCAGAGATGTACAGAATAAAAATAGCGTCCACAGGTAACACGGAAATGCGGAATTTGTAGTGTCGCTGAACAGCTGCGTGTATTTATCAACTCATGGTATTCGTTTTCCGTTTGCGATGTTCAACCTGAGGCGCATCGAACATGTCTGCGTATCGCATATTCTATGTCTACCTCTAGGTGATTTACTAAAAACTTTTACAGCACTATCTGAAAGATCCAGTGGTATCAAAGTATATATCTTTTTATCGCTTAATTTTTAAGTTTCTTTTAGGTTATGTTCATCATATTATTAGCTACAAATTCCTACTTTTATAACTTGTTGCAAAAATAACATTCAGGATTCAAGAATCAAGAATTTAAGGTATAAAATCCTTGTAGCTGTACAACACCATAGGAGATTCGTATTAGAAAATATATGTATATATAAAAAGTTCTGGCGTTGGGAAAATCAACACTTGATGTAGTTAGAAAAATATTCGTTAGGATAAATGTCATGTTGTATAAACGTGATGTTCGGTGGAATTACTACACATAAATAAATCCAGCTTGTTCCTGGAAGTCCTTACTAGATGATTGTACAACATCTGACGGTAAGGAGTTCCGTGAGAAACAAGCGCGCACCGAATAGATTAACCGACGGCAGTTCCAGTGAGAATGTGGAATATAAAATGACAGTAAGTGAGTACGTGTGGTATGGCTTGACCGGATGCGAAATAGATGCCTCAGAGAATGCATCTTCGCGTTCATTATTTTATAGGTTAGGATTAGATTTAATAAACCCATCTGCAAGGCAGCGTATCCAAATTAAGATGCAAGAGTCAATTCTCATATGGTAAGTTGTGGAGGCAGCCAACCATTTAGTTGGTCTGTGATAAATCCTCTCGAACAGCTTGATGTCCATTTATAGCGATGGTGCCTAAGCTTGCACTGAGTAATCCATCACTGGGTTAGTATACGTATTTATGAGCATGGGGAATGTTTCACCGGAAAACGTCCGTAAATACGCTGAAGCATACCTAGCATGCGGCTAGCTCGGTTGTACATTGTTTCGCATTGATGGATTGATGGATTATAAAATAAAAAATATAGTAAAGTTTCATCAAATGAGTGAAGTCAATCAACCTGCAGGTTAAAAGAGAACGGATACCTAATATGAGCCAACTGCCATAAATGAAAGTGATTCGAGTGCAGATGAGTCACGGAGCGTCTAAAACGAGATATCAATCGGAACTTCTAATAAATGCATAGGTGAAGATGGATATATTTGGAGTTCTAGGGATATTACAGAGAAATATTGTGCTTAGACGGGTGAACCAAAGATAATCGCTATTCAAATGAGCTCACCTCGAAAACTTTTGATCTTTCCCATAATAATCGATTTATTGTGTTATGCTATTAAATGATCAAGAATTTGCTGCCGACAGGAATGGCAAGAGAACCTGTTTCATGAATAGTTCTCCTAGGTGTCTCATCAAAGCATGCGCTCAGAAAAGGTTGCAGGTAGTACAGACTTCTAAACGTGTTAGAAATAGGAAACGTTACCCCAAAACAGCTTTAAACGATTAATTTTAAATTTTATTTTTTAAGATTTGTAATATAACGCTTTAGAAACATGCATCTCAAGAGCATAGGGTACTGATAGTAGAGATAACAGCAGTTCACAGAGCCATGTATGCACAATCTTCTGACACAAATACAAAAATTACCCTTGTGTTTCGCTACACCATCACGTGCATAACTCATATTACTTCAATATACTTGTTTGCTACTTATTTTAAAGCATTAAGGTTTTATTCCGAAAAATCTACTCTATAGTGAGTTTCAATCAGGAAGTCGACCATTAGGCACTTGCGGTAGAAAGACGTTTACAAAAGAGATATGAAAGCTCTTGCCATTCACCCCAAAGTTAGGAAGAACTTGCTCTTGACCACTCACATAGAAGGCATTGTGTAAAGCGGCGTTTGTAAGATGGGAGGAACAGATACAGCTCTTGGCTGCTGAAGCAGATCACACCGCCGGCGTGCAACTGACGCCCAATGATCGAGTTCCGCTTATCGTTTCAAGTGCTGCGGGCTAGATTGTTCCTCCCGAACCGGACTGTTTATTTATTCAAAAAGCTGTGAAACATGAAAGTTCATACGATTGTGTTGTACATCCATGGTCAACATCGACCGAAGGAGGCCTACTAAAGGAGATTCAAGTAGATTGTTTCGCTTACTCTGTTTTGATAAATAAGCAAACTCGGTTTTGAACAATTATTTGTAATTTTAACGAATAACGTGATGGTAATAAATAGAGAGACCCCAGGTACCTGCTGAGAGTTACAGATCAGGCTACAGATCAGATCAGGCTATTGGTTTATCACGGCAAGCTAGCTCTTATGCCTCGTTGACGTAGAATAGCAATAGAATAGGATAAAACTGAGCCTGGGAAAAATCCGCTTGTGATGGTTGTACCATAGATGTTCACCAAATAATGCAGGCTGCCAGATAATCATTTTACCGAAACAATATTTTTCGGTGAACCCGAATCCTTCCGGATCTACCTATGGTGGGAGCGAAAGACAATAAAGAAATATCGAGAGGAAAACAATCCAAGAAGTATTGTACTTCTAGGTGTTCCAGATTACGCTGCACACGATCCTTCTCAAAAGTTTGAGCACGATCACAAACAGTGGAAATACTTAGCTGAAAAGATCGGCGTTAAAACATCCATACTTGTAAGCACTTTTAGAATGCCGATGTCTACAAACTATAAAGGGCAAGTTCCTAGCCCTCTGAAGCTAACCTTTTTGACAACCGAAATGACCGATAATGTCAAACGCGAATGGAAGTCAAATAGAAGATATCTACCCCAAAACGTAAAGTTAAGCTTGCCCAGGATCAAAACCGAAATTCAGCAAACGGATAGTACTGATCAACCTACGCCAAGTGTCACAGTTCAATTGGAACCTCATGCGCCACTTCAAAAAAACGTGAGCATTCCGGCTCTGACAGAGTCGGACCCCCAATAACCTCTCATGATATGAACACTACAAACTTTATTGATTGTTTATATACAAACACACAAAGTCTCTCTAGCAAACTGCTGAACCAAACAGCTTACACCCCGTCATTACTCATAAAAAACACAATTAAGTGCATCTATACGAACGCAAACAGCCTGATCAATAAGCTGCACGAACTCTCCGAGATTTGTGATGAAACGAACCCAGACATAGTTGCCATAACAGAAACGTGGTTCACTACCTCGTTTTCTGATCTAGAACTCTCTTTACCAAGCATGACTTTATTTCGACGTGACCGTTTGAGTGATGGCGGAGGAGCAGCACTCTACTGCAAACAATCATTTATTTGCAGAGTTATGAATGACCAAAATCTGGATATACCCGACACGCTTTGGTGTTCTATAACTCTTACTTCTGGTGACCAGTGCGTTATTGGAGTGATTTACCGTTCTCCAACCGCGAACCTCGACCTGAACAATAAACTGATTACTGCTTTGCAATATGTAACAACGCGATATAACACTCAAATTTTGATAATGGGAGACTTCAACCTTCCCCAGCTATATAACCGTGATGATCATCCACCAGAGACATTTGAACACGAACTTCGAGCAGTCTTGGATTACACACCCCTCTATAACCACGTTAACGGATTTACTCGTATGAGGGGAGCTGACAGGCCGTCTACCTTGGACTTGATACTTACATCTGATCCTACCGCTGTAGAAACTATCATCTATAAACCGCCGATCGGACGGAGCGACCACGTTGTCCTAGAATTCGACTACGTTTGTAGTGCTAGGCGCAAATTTGACGGAATGAAATGCTTCAGAAAGGTAAACTACCGTACCCTTTGTGCAGAGCTTCAAAGCATTAGTCTCATACAGTTGGATTACTCCGATCCAGACAGTCATTGGCACTCTCTCCTACAACACCTGAAATTTATATTGGAGAAACATTCAAACCTTGTCCCGAAGAAAAATTCTCGACGTAACAAATTTAAGCTACGTAGCAGGACCAAAAAGTGGATGCAGCAAAGGGCAATATCATGGGAGTTTCATAAGACTACAAATACAGCTGATTCTTGGATGCAATTTACACGACTGCGAAATAAAGTTATCAGCTTGATTCGAGACGATAAACAAGCTTTTCAATCGCAATTGATTTCACAGATGCATCGGAATCCAAAGCTTTCATATCGACTTGTAAACGACAGAACAAATATCAAACCAGGTGTCTTTGCCCTAAGAACTTCATCCGGCTTCACTGAATCCGTTGAACAAACCGCTGATTTGTTAGCAGACTTTTATGCTGGAGTATTTGCACCGAAATCCACAGAGCACGAACAGGAACCAAGCATTCGTTATGATCGTCCCACTCTGAGTGAAATATTAATTACCCCGATGGTGGTTGCGCAGCACTTACGAAAGTTAAACGCAAAGAAATCTCCGGGACCAGACGAAATTTCACCGAAGCTCCTCAAAAGCTGTCATGCGCAGCTCTCGGAACCTTTATCTCGTCTGTTTAACGAATTGCTTCAAGTTGGAATGGTACCAATTGATTGGAAGCTGGGACTAATTACACCAATTTACAAAAGTGGATGCCGTTCTGAAGTAAAAAATTACAGGCCTGTGACATTGCTGTCTTCGGTTTCAAAGGTTTTTGAGCGCATAATCACTGCAGAAGTAGTGCGCCACCTGGAATCGAACGGACTCTTGACAATTGCCCAACACGGATTTCGCAGAAACCGCTCTTGTCTAACTAATTTGCTGACATGTTTGGACGACTGGACTAGTGTAGTGGACGCTGGAGGCAGTATTCATGCATGCTACTTAGACATTTCTAAAGCTTTTGACAGAGTTGATCACAACTTACTGCTGAACAAGCTAAAGAAACACGGTATTGCTGGAGGACTGTATGACTTGCTGCGAGACTATCTCAGCAAAAGACACATACGGGTTCGAGTTGACGGTATACTATCGAAGGAAATCGACGTCACTAGCGGTGTTCCACAGGGATCCGTGCTTGGACCGATACTGTTTCTGATCTATATGAATGACCTGCCAACACCACGCGGCAGTAAGATGGTTCTGTTCGCAGATGACATAAAAATATGGAAAAAAATCAGCACTGCCGAGGATTGCAGTGTGCTTCAAAGTGACTTGGATGCTGTGCAAATGTGGTTATCTGAAAATAACCTACCGCTAAACATGCAGAAGTCTCAAATCATGCACATTGGTCGTGTGCTAAGCTTTTCTCATTCATACAAGCTTGGCAACAATATCCTGGAGTACACCAAAGAAGAAAAAGACCTGGGTGTCTGGATTTGCGGTAGCCTGAAAAATGGTCTACAATGCGAAGCCGTTTACAAACGCGCGTCTCGGATGCTCGGTGTGTTAAGGCGGATATTCGGACGTTTTTCCCAGAGATGTTTTTCTCTGATGATGAACACGTACATACACCCGCTTACTGATTACGCTTCACAAGCCTGGACTCCATGGCTTCAAAAAGACATTTCACTATTGGATCGCATATACCACAGAGCCTCAAAGTTGGTCATTGGGCTCGAAAACCTACCATTCGCTGACCGACTAAGTAAACTGAAGCTGACGACGCTTGCACAAAGGAGACTGCGAGCCGACCTCCTCCTCACATTCAAAATCCTTAACAGTGTTTCCCACCCTTTGATATACTATTTCACCGACGAACATCCAGCAACAACCGCGGTCACAACTGCAAGTTGGAAATACCCCACTCCAATCAGAACTGCCGCAGGTATTTTTATTCTGTGCGTATTTGTTTCGCTTGGAATTCCCTGCCAGCCAATTTGGTAAGCTCAAACACTTTTACTATATTTAAATTAAAACTGGACGATTATCTGAGAGCCAATCCAAATTATGCCCCGAACTATTTATAATCTATCGTTACCAGAATTATTTTGATTTTAAAATTTTGTTCTACACATATACACATATACACTTGTACCTATAGTTCAACTGCATGGTTATTGTAAAGTAATTGCTTTTCCAACCATAAAATCTTGAATCTTGAATCTTGAAGACTAATGCCAGCACGATTGAAATCCTTAGCAAAATATTCGTGTTAAAGTGCTTTTTGTCCGCCGTTTTAGTCCAATATTCCAGCTTCGCCACTAGATAGATGAATGGTTGTGATACCTCTCAAATTCAACCCATTTTCTTGTGGGTAGTGTTTGTTTTATATTTCTTTATAAACCACTTAACCGTGAGGCGCTCGAACAGTATAGCACCTTCTGTTACTAAAATTTAAATTAGGTAAGAGACTACATTGGGCCTGCAATCCGTAGGTATGAGAAAGGATGATGGTTTCACTTAAACACATCTCGGTTAAAAAATTTCCCCAAATATAGCAGAACCGACTAATTCTTTTATGTTCCACTATCTAAAGTGAGTCACATTTAAACTATGTAGATAAAACATTGTGTTGTATTGCATGTCATCAACATTTGTTCCGTTGATTTTACCACGTTATTTGTGTGAGTTGCTTGCATTATCAACGTGGATCATTTGGTATGCAATCAGTCTTGTTACATAACAAATTTAAACTTCAAATAAAACGGAACACTCACCGTTGTGAAGTATCGAATTGTGAGAACAACTTCGCAACCACTCAAAATTGAACAGCAGCCGCAATCAGTCTTCGGAATCTTTCCGATTCCCGTGAGCCTAATTGCTTTTGTGTGTCAAGAAAAGTGTGTTGTATACATTTATTCGCCCCCCCCCCAAACTGTTGCAACAAACAACCCCAGATTAACTTCACTCGATTTAACAATACACGTTGTATACTGTTACGATACACATGATTTCGCTACATTTATTTCGGAAATTTGGAACACTAATATTGATATTTTCCAAAATTCAACCACCGGAGCGTGACTACGGAATGGTGAGTAACAACAAAAAATGATATTAAATTAAAATTATAGACAACGAATGTTAGAATCTCGATGAACGGCCAGTTTGAGGTAGTAGACTTGAGACGAACGGGCTAAAACGATGGAATTCGGATAGATGTGGATTTTCAAAAGTTCAAAAATTTGATATGAAATTTAATAAGGGTTACAACGACCAGCTACATGACTGCGATAATGTATAGAGTGTCATTTATTATTACAATGAGGAAATCACTCTGATTAAGATAAAACACTCAAATTTAGCAAGAGTTTGAAAAAGTTTGAGACCGATCGTGAATCCATAATCATGAAAAGAAAGTTAGCAATGAATCGGCTAGAACAGATTGTTGGTAACAGTTTCGCTTTTGACAGAAGTTTCGTCAGATTAAAGGTGTCAATACGAACATATTACGGGTTTAAATGGCATTTTCTAGACCAATCCTATTTGAATATCTGAATAAACTGGCATTCGATTCTGCAGCGGATTAGGATTAATGTTTATAACCATTAACGTGAACACAAATTACGTAAGCGGTCGGTCAATGGCCGTTTTTCGCACCTGCACACAAAATTAACAAATATATGATGCACGCATTATGTAAGGGTTGTGATCAATTGTCTTGATCTCGCCTGTCTATCTTAGGTAACCTAGGATTGACCAAGAAAATGCCATTCAAACCCGTACCCTATTCGTACTGACACCCTTGGTGTGACAAATCTTCTATGTCAAAAGCGAAACGTTACCAAAAATCTGCTTTTAACGATTCATCGCAAACTTTCTTTTCACTGAAATTTATTTGTTACGATAAAAGAGTTTTATGCCTGATTGAAGGTGTTATATAAATATATTGTTTTTCCCCCTCGGTCAAAGTTTACAATGATGTACATCAAAGGCGTATAACAATCCCCTGCTTCGCACGTGAGACCTGCCCAGAAGTAGGCGACCTGATTTCAACTGTCCATTAAGTAGATCTAGGTTTTGCTGTCATATAGTAAAGCATTTAGTTCGCACGCGTTACATACCATAATTTTTGTTATTACGGCCAGTTAGCGGTTGCCGCAGACACTAGATTTTAAGCGGGATAAAATGGTAGCTGCTCTGCCATTCTGCTTATCAATCTCAGTGTATTGCAAGAGGTTATCCGTAATAGTTAAATTAAGATGTATGAAATGATTTACAGATTCAAGCAGAAAGTTTTCAACACTAATTATGAAAGGAAATAAATTTCCTTGACCACAAACTTTGGTCTTGTTCATGATGATTGTCAAAAATCTTTGCAGTCCAACGAAAAGTAGTCCGTTAGTGACTGGAGCTGCTTTTGGGAGTGAGCAATGATGGCTGCATTGTCTGCAAACAGCAGGGCACGGATTGGCACCTTCCGTACTTATTTTATGCTCTTAAACGGCCTCCATCGGTCGATATCGAACATTGATATGCATCGCAACCACACGACAATCTAATACTCCACACCGTTTTACATGACTATACGGTCCAATACAAGAGTTACGATTCAAGTGTCCGAAATGAGCCGTCAAGAGCAAGTTGTTCTGAACGCACAGGTTTAATCTCAAAATCATTCCCATTTTGTTTACAAACTTTTATATACCACAAGACCTTTTCAGAGCTAGAATTCCAAATTTAAATTAGCGATATAACAAGACCGCGATGAAACAAGACAGTTTATATCCTATATGTTAGGAGGCACCGCTCCTAACGAATAAAACAACCCGAACCGATTATTGGCCGGAAATTGGATACTACTATTGCTCAGTAAAAGCATTCCAACTGACTGATCGGTTTGTACATTGATTAATGTTTACAATCATTATTGACATGTTATCGACCGACATTCTAAAACATCGATTTTTAAAAGTAGTGTTCATTCTATTGAAATGGATCTTGCCATCCAGGTGTAAATAAATAGTTATTTTACGATCGATTGGCTTTTGGTCATTCTACGTTTTTTGACAGTAAATGTTGGATCGACTTGTTTGCGAGTCCTCTTTATTAAAGAACGTAACACTATAAACAGTACCAAGCCTGCTTTGGTGACGGTGAGTTAATAAATTGGACATTCCTTGTAGAAATGCTATAGACAGCACATTTTATTTGTTACCCAATCCATTTTTATATAGTTTAGGCGCCATAGATTCTCAATAAATGGAAACCTGTTAGCTCCCGTCCGTGTCTTGCTTGAAAGATCAAAGTTTCGCTGTCAGGCATTTGGTGCGCACAAATTGTATACCAATATTAATGTTTTCACGTACTCCTTGCGGTTGACCCGACACATGAATTTGAACGGGAGAAAATAACAGTTGTGATGTCAATCCGTTTATTGATCTCAGTTTCAATCGAGAGGTTGTCTAAAATTGTTAAACCGAAATACATAAATTTGTTTAGTGGTTGAAGCGGAGTTTCGCGCTCAAATCTCATGGCGGATACGCTATATACATGTTCCTCTTGTTATTGAATATTCAGTGCAAGTCTGGGTGTAATGACCTTGACAGGATTAAGCATCGAACTACAAAGTTGGATTCATGTAATAACTTACCAGTTCACGAACAATATCCAAACTCAAATTACAAGGTCTTACACAAAACCGTTGACCATTAAAACACTTTATACCGAAAATCACTTCCTAATCGTTTACTAAACCGATGAGCTTATTAGAACACGAGAGATTTCCACGGTTTTGTCAATCGCATAATTACAATTTAAATGTAGTTAGAATATGCATGTGTAATGTAATATTTTATGATTATTTGGTCAACCATGAACATACGAAGATCCCTGTAATCTACATTGGTCTTATATAGGTGCAACGAGTGGGTGTCAAGGAACTACTTTGTGATTCTGTATTTGAACGTCGTGGTTCTGTGTTAGAACCCTATACAACAGTGGCATACAAGTATAACTTCGTTTACTATTTTACCACTGTTTCTAGGCTCACTGAACCTGATCTCACTCTCACCACCTGGCGACGGCAAACAGCCAGAAACCAGTAGTGGTGTTCAAGAAATAGGTGTGTGAGCATCACAATACATTCCCTGTAATTTATCCTAGCAACAACATCTCGTAAATGTGTATCATATAAATACACTCTAGTGGTATTAAATTATTTTCATGCTAGAGTTGATGCACAGTACAAATCATTGACTGATTATCCAGAAAACTTACGTAGAAGGGGTGGAAATGGTAACTCATGCTATGTTTATATGTGTTTGAGTCTTGTGTAACTCGCAAATTGTTTTAAACAAAACCGAAGCATATGATCACAGGGTAACATCTATGTTCGAAACACAGATATTATTAGGATTGTATTTTTGTCATATTCAGAACGGCTAACAGCGTACTACTCACAATAGCACAGAATGCAACACAAGGGTGCGCAAAACGGAAGATTTGTTTTACCAAACTCGATTTAGTCGCGCCAAATTATCCGGTAAAATAGGAGTGATATCAGTGACAAGCATGAACCTTATCTTATCTGTAATTCTAGTTACCATCCATGGTATGTATAATGTAAGCATCACCAAGAGAAATATCTGCCTCTTGATAATGCTCAACAGATATAGAGTTTAGTCATTTATCTCGTCGATTACATGCACATTATGGTTCAAATACACCTTCTTAAAATGTTTTTAACCACGAAACATATCCATTTTCGTTATAATCTTGATTAGCTTCATTGAGAAATAGACGGCTTGACCGAAAGAGGTTCGATATCTAATCAAAGTCTTTTGAGCATACACATTATAATGTGCTTCATCAATTCTTCAACGAGAAAGATGTTCTAAAATCATGTGTGATAGGCAAATCATCATGCTGTTCGTGAAGGAGAGTGATAAAGACGACGTCAATAACTACGATGCTGTCTTCCTCCGGAATGTTTTCAATGGTTTTGCAAAGTTTATTTAGATGAGACTGCTGGCGCTAACTGCTAGGGTACTCGAAATTGCATTATACCATTTTCGCAACAGAAGACCAAAGTGAGCGCAAGCATCTCTGTACGACAATAACTTATTATACGCCTGCAACGGCGTAATCCAATATAATGTTTATTTTGTTGATTTTACAAAAGCTTTAGAATAATTTTACAGGGAGGTATGCTACAGAATGATAGAAATTGTAAGATGTAGACAGATGCTGGTTTTGTTCGTTTTTCATGTAGCCGCTTTGGTCAATAATGGACTGTATTTTGTTTGCATGCAAAGATTCAGAGTTACAATTGGAATGAACAAGAATATATATTGTGGTGCTCACATTCCCATCCCTTACACACCACTACCAGTTTCAGGCTGTTTGCCATTGTCAGGTGGAGACAGTAAGATCAGATTCAGTGAGCATTGAAACAGTGGAAACAAGAATATAGTTCTCGGTTAAAGGACTATATCGGATGGAACACTTAGCTTGAGCCATTAAATTACACTATATCGATTAACATGGTAGCCAATGAATTATCACTGTTGCCTATTGGTTAAAAACGAAATTGAATACACATTCAAAATGCTTTTTAACCGTAAGTCATGTTGTAGGAGTGTCGGGTAGACAAAATTATCCTTACGAAGAAAGCATAGCTCATCTGAATTTGTTCAAATTTTACTTGTCTACAGATCAGAGGAGACAGTATCCTTCTTTTCAAAATAGTTTATACCTCAAACCATCCCTGACAGCAGTTGTTCCCAACTATTTTTCATGCCTCACACCCCTAAAATATTTTAGTATGTTCTCGCAGGCTTTATACGACGTAATGGTGTTCGCCATTTACAATACAAATGGCTTTATCACCTCTTCTGCATTTGTATGGGGTTTCTTGGAATTGGCTGCTTAATATACCACGTGGTATAAAACCATCAATAGTAGTTCTCGGCAGATAAAACCTAATTTTAGGAGGATTATATGTAAATCAAAGTGGATCCTTTTTGTTTTGATGATTCAGCATTGTGATCTGCAAAACCTGCTTCACCATGCCGGTTGTTGCAACTTCGATGGCTTCAGATTTGCGTTTCGAAAGTGAACATTACAAAGAACGCATTGGGTTTTTCTGATCTTCAATTATTACACTGAAAGGAAAAGTAAACCTATGATAATCATCATTACATTTTTGTTTCATTGACATGATTAACTGCTAAGTAAAATATTTTAGTATAAGAACTGTTTATTAGAGACGAAATAGAAATGAGGATTACACGAAAACAGAATAAGCTGAATAATAGACAAGGAATCATCAGAGAACGATGACACTTAATACTAGACAAAAAACTGAAAAAGCATCTCGCACACCTGGTTTGGAAATTCTGCCTTACAGGGACTCTTCACGTGAAGCATCGGATCCTTGATTATACGTTGGTGGTAACCCATTCCCGCCTTGAATGTTGAAACGTATTTTGATACTATATCTGTCTGTTTTACTTGCAATAATTTACCGTTTACCGTTATTCACTCAACCAAATTGTATGAATTTAAAACGAAATTTTACGAGTTTTCATTCAATGATTCGTTCCCTGACTATTTAAATACTGGTTAATCTAATTGCTGAGATTATTTTTATATACATACATTTGAAGTTCAACCATCCTATTTTTAATGTTGAGCTTGATACATTTTAGGCCATTGAACACGTAGAATTACCCTGAAGTCTGTCAAATGCACGACCTGCGGATTTAACAAACACATGGCAATTTTCCCATTTAACGGAGAAAAAGCAAATTTAAAAACTTTTGTTAGATCCATCCAAGAGAAATCGAACACGATGCTACCTACAGCAAACCAATACTGCTGTTATTTATTGTTTACAGGTTTTTTACCTACCAGATTTTTTTGGTTACGTTTTTTCATTAAGAATGAAAATTGATTAAATATGATTTTTATTAGTAAAAAATGTTTGCGAAAATTTGTTAATGCGGTTCACCGGTGTAATGCAAGTATTTTAGGCGGCCCATGGCGCGGTATAAATTTGGCCGTCCTGCTATAGACAGTGTAGGTCACAATGACGGTATCTGGGACGCAAGCTTTGCGAACATTGATTTGAACCGTGTTGATTTCGAACGTAATGTATGTTTACATCCGTCGAATATAATGAGCGCAGCAGATCGTGATGTATTTACGGGTTGAACATTATCTTTCTGTTCCGTTTTATCGAATAAAAACCGTAAGAACAAATTTCCAAATGGAACTAATAAATGATATATTTGCTCTTGTATTTCTTACAAATTCTAGCAGTGTAATAAAATAACTCGTGCAAAATGCGGTGTTCATCAAGTAAACAACGGCAAAACAAAAGAACGGCTGATTTAACTCGGGTTATGGCGAATATTTTCGGGTTTCTTTCCGTGTGTGTACACATCGGTGTTGGCATGACGTGATTTTTTACAATGTAAACAGTCTAATACGGTATCTCAAACGTGCTTGTCTTACTCGTTCGGTGTCTGTCATTATGAATTTGAAACTCGCGCTACCATTAAGCTTAATGTGTAATTACAGTTCCTTTTCAAAATATCAAACGAATTTTTTTACGGGATTTAGTCGTGTAAGATATGTTCACGATGAATTGGTGGTACTAACGGGTTGATGAAATGGGGAAATAGGGATTTACGATTATGTTTCACGGTTGAATAAATGGAATCGCAATAAACACCAGATGTTAATTGTTAAGTGTAAATGATGCTCTGTACAGATGGTGTATAGGAATCCCCAGTTGAAATCTACTTAATAATTTTACTCGACCAATTATCTGCTTATTTAACAATGTAACTGGACGGATCCTTTACACTTAACCTAAACTTTCCATTATTTTCTCATTTACTAGAAGCCAGTTGCGACGTCAAATCTTTCAAGCTATTCGGTTAAATTCCTAGCAGTGGAATTTAGAGAATCTGTTGGTAAATTTCACACGTTGTTAGGTGTTAAATATAAAAAATTAATTCATCCGGACTTATATATTCAGAGCTGTTTTATCTCTGAGTGTCTTGCCCGTTAACAAGCAGATTCAATGTTACAAATTATAACCAGTTAATATATGCCATGTCTGACTAACTAAGTGCATTGACGATAAACCAAAAATTGAGGATGTGAATGAACAAGGAAATCCAGGAATAATTATGAAATGACCGTAGAGGGACTCATGCGAACATTGAAGCCAACCAATATAGAATTATATGTGGAATATTGTGGCTAGCGAGAAGTGATAATCAAGAGCTTTAGGATGTTATACAGATCAACTAATTCGAGAACAAAGGAAAAGCGTGAAGCGTCAAAACTTTTAACGATAACAATCGCATATCTTTACCAAAATGGATTGCGGAATAATTTCATGTGTGCAAGTCAAGTTCAAAGTCTGAAAACAGGAAAATTTGTGAACATCAGCATCAATTGATCGATATGAATGTTTTCAATGTTAGTCAAATGATCCCAACATTGCGATAGCTTGAAAGCAGAACAAGACATCGGAATTACAAAATGGGACAGAAGTTCTAAGGACAACCCCTGGGATAAGCGGTACGATATTGTGGCAAGTTTTATTGTTTGTCATATGTTTAACGTAAGCCTTAGCCAGTTGGCGTTCATTTGCTTTGTGGGATTTGGGGCTGGTTAATTGTGACACATTGCTCTAGTGTGTGGATCAGAATGGCTGGTCAGGAAACGGTGGGTAACGTGGTGAACGTTGAATCAAGTCTCTTTGAGGTGTTTGACTAACAATTTAGCAGATATGAGAAACAATCGCGATTTGTCTCCAAATAAACAAGCTGAATCCTCGTGCAGTATGTTATAAAAAATTTTACCGAGTAGGGCTTAAAATTGTTTGTAAAAGAAATAGTCATATTTTATTTAGTTCAATACTGAATTAATTCGTGCTCACCATAGTCTCTGCTCAGATTAGCGAAAAAGCATTGCAGCCATGGTAATAAGTATTCATATCAATTGTAACTGAGTTGAAAAACACAGATTTCGCCCTTAATTATACAATTCTGTGTTATTTGAAGTGCAGTTTGTATGCTTGGCATAGACTAGCTCCCTGCATCATCTATCAAATAATAGAGTTAGAGGACGATTTAAGTGGTTCAGCGTTTGACGCACACTCACCAAGAGCCAATAATGATTATGGGTGATATAAATCTACTTAACCTGCATTCCAGATAGGATTAATCAGCAAAATCGCTGGAATACCTATTAAAAATTTCAATTTGATTCGGTCCCATTATCCAACCTTGTTCAAGAATGCACTCTGAGCAGAGGCTCTGATCCCCTCTCCGTTTCGGATTTGACATTAACGTCGAATGAACAATCAATCGAAGCGAACGCATTTCAGAATCCGCTGTTCGAATATTCAGTACTGAACAACGGTGCATTCAGAATGGGTGATAAAATATTCCAAGTATTTAGAATATATATGTTAACTCTGCACTGTTTTATCCGAATCATACAATCAGTCGCATGAAATCGTTTTGTAGCCTAATTTTACTGGCAATATTTCACCCGCCGATATGTAGTGAACGAAAAAAACAAACAAAACACTTTATTGTGTTTAGGCAAACACAAATGACTTAAATCTGTACGCTTGTGTAGTATCAATGTTGGGAGAGCTATCTGGATTAAATAGACCTTAAATTGTATCATTTTTTATTTTGCCAATTGTTACAGAGCTCATTGTCAATGAATTCACGATAAATCTCAGTCATCCAAAACCTGAAATTGAGTGTACGTATAAGTAATGTGAACACTCCGAGGACCAAGCATAAATAAATAAATTTGAAGTCAAATCCACCTGAACACGATATGTGATGGTAAGGTTACATGCCAGGTAAGATGAAATAGGCAAACTGTTCGTTAAACTTGATGTTTGAAAAGTTGAATGCAATTTATTTGTTTTTAACCAGTGAAAATAATCATTGAATGATATATTTGGTTATTAGCATAGTAATTCATCAATGAACTACTCATTTTCACGAAGTAGTACAATAGATTTTAATATATATTTCTTTATTGATTACCAGTTAAACAAAGCCATCAAGGCTGGATATTGTGGCCAGAATATTAGGCTTCTTGATATAACGAAACCTTGAACGATTATTCTATATCACTGATGTACTTTTACGCATGTGGGCCGCTATGTTAACTGACCTTGACTGTGTTCACTTGTATTAGATTGATGGAGATACATACTAGTAGGAAAATCGACCACTGATCCTGGTCATTCCCACGAGACGTGACACAGCGTAGGCTTACAATAGGCTATTTAGCGGTAAGGTCAAATCAGTGGTGGGGAGGTTGAATACTACTTAGTCAAGTTCCCTGTCCTGACTATCACCCTTGGTCTAACGAAGCTTCTGTGTCAGAAGTGAAACGTTACCCAAAAACTGCTCTAACCAATTGCACTCAAATTTCTGTGAATTATGAATACACGATCACAAACATTTTCCAATCGATAAAATAAATTAATTGTTTAAAATTTTTTTAGGTAGAATATAATAACCAAATTTTAGTAACAGCAATAAAATCAGTGGAATTGTCTACACAGATATTAATCAGTTCCTCCGACTTGTTGACTAAACATTGAGCATTTGAACAAAAAATTTGATCGATACTGCTTTATGTAGTGATGAATCGTGTGGTATATGACAAGGCGTTAAACAGCGTGATACCGGATCCATCTGAATAGTCAGCGCCAGGGATGATAAAACTTGCGAGCTTTTTATTGTTCGCCGACCGTATGAATCGACAATTCGGTCTTAATGTTTATTTGTCTGTCCGACTCGATTTGAGCTTGACCTACGACGGTTTTAGATTTATTGATTTCTTCCATTTAGTTGGAAACCAAATCCTCCAGCCGAGGAAGTGTTTCACTTCTGACATTTGATTAGGGTGGGCTAAGTCTAACATCCTTCGGTAATGTTCGGTTTCCGTTTTTCAATTCTGACCTTACTACTTCAGCCATAGCGCTGGTCAAGAACGTAATTTTCAAGGGTTTTGGTCCACCCCATTCATATTTTGGCGAAAAAGGAATTTGAAAAGTGTTCACAACAACAACACTAGAAATATCAAGAGAACACGCAATGTAGCGCAACTGCATGACACCATGCTCTACGGTTTCCGGATTCAACGCTCGAGAAGTATTTTCTGAAGTATAGTTATACTTCGTGATACCGTTTTTCATTCATTAACATGGATCTTATCCACACAAAGAAACATGTTATGACCTTGGTACAAATCTGCGTGTGGACACAAGTACGTACAAATGAGGATTGCAGAGAGCTTCAGCTGGACCTCGATGCCTTGAAAGACTGGTAACTTAGAAATGAACTACCTTTCAATGTCAGAAAATGCAAGGTATTGACCGTTGGATGACATTTCGAGTACTCCTACACGCTTGGTTCCCATTTTCTTGAAAGCACTGACAAGTAGAAGGATTTGGGTGTGTGGGTGAGCAGCACTTTGAAACCGTCACATAACACCACAGCTGTCTATGAAAAGACGTCACGAGTACTGCTACTTCTAAAACGCGTCTTCGGAAGTTTCACGAAGCAAACCGTTCATCGAATAATTAATATGTACTTGAGGTCAACCATGGAGTATGCGGTTCAGGCTTGGTCATCCTGGCTACAGAAGGACATCAACCTTTTGCGGAGAATATATCATCGGACCACCAATCTCGTACGCGGTTTGAAGCACAAACAATACGAAGATCGTATTGCAAGTCTAAATCTATTCGACTTTTGCTACCGCCGTCTTAGAGGTGATTCGATTCTTATGTTCAATATACTGCATACCCCCAACCATCCCTTAAATCAACTATTCACGCGACTACCACCCAGAACCAGCCGGAATCACGACTATACAGTACTTATTCCCGACTCGAGACTAAACTGTCGAAGGTACTTTTATTCTGACATGTATGCTTTACCTTGAACGCCCTACCTTGTAATCTTGCACATCCACCCAACTTGGATATATTCAAATCGAAGTTGGACAATTTCATGTTGACCAATCCAAACTTTGAACCTATATATTTTACACCATAAAAGTTTTGAACTTTGAAAACAGTTTCTATCCTATCGATTTTTACTTGATTCCTGAACTGCTCAGTAAGCAAATATATCCCGTTTTTCTACCCATGTTATTCGTAATTCCCATATTATTCTGTGGTTTTTGTCAAGCTATATGCTTTTTAAACCATTTAAATTGAATTGAATTGAATTGAGATGTGTCCTATCAGTTGCGTTCGATTGATCCGAGCCCTTGGCACAGAGATCAAGTTGGTTCAATGTCGCTGTCCGGTGAACAATCCTCGCTGTCACGGCTTAATCAATCGATTTTTTATCTGTATGTTGGATCTCGTGATGCGATAACACATGTTAGTTGCCTGATGTGGGTCTGGTCGACTAGTCGATGTGGCTGCTTTGGAACTCGTGATTTCGTCAATTAGCAAATAATTCACTATAACTCGTTAACCACACAAGGTAGAATTCAGAAACAGGTGTCAAAAAGCGTAGCTCGACGCGATCTTGGCAATGCTAGCAATAACAGCAAAATAATTAGCGGTGGGAAAACGTTTGCGCGCGTGAGCAAACTGAGATATTTACGTCGAAACGGTAACTTTTCTCTAGATAGGTTGACAAGAACTAAACGAAATAAATGGTTGAATATACTAGGTATATAGTATGTATGAGAAAGGAAAGGGTTTCCCAACTTGCAACATTTTGCCCTTGCGGAATTTGAAGGGCAGCTTGTTCTGAATCAACCACTAGTGCAGCTTATTTAAGACTGCTAGTAAAACAAGGTAATCCTCAACCGAAATGACCTTCGTTCAATTTTACATCGTCGGCGAAAAGAACAATTTCACAGCATACCGGCTTCGGCAGATCATAAAAAATATTGATAACAATATTGAATCGAGTACTGAACCTTTTGGGACACCGCTCGAAACCTCAATATTTCGGAAAATTTCGCCATCTATTATGACACTTTTGGTCATATCTTCGACGAATACGTTCGAATTTATTCCATTCTAAGAATTATGTGATACGTTCGATTATAGCTATCGGAATTTATTCGCTTCGCTCTTGCAAACTGATTCACTACAAAGTTAGCGTATCGGCGTAAATATCTAACTTTGCTTACGCGCGCAACTTTTGTCAAATGGCTAACTAGTCTACGGGTTTTGTTATCATTGCAAAGATCGCGGCAAGCTATGCAATTTGACATCTGTTTCTGTATTCTACCTTGTGTGGTTAATGAGTTATAGTGAATTATTTGCTAAATGACGAAATCACAAGTTTCAAAGCAGCCACAACGACTAGTCGACCAAACGCCCAAGGTCACATGCAAAGTGTGTGAACAACCGGCGAGTCCCAATAGGAGTAAAGTTATAACGTGTTTTCTTTGTGTGGATAAGATCCATGGTAAATGCGACTGTAAATTAGCGCCTGATTCGTATAACAATAATAAATAATGAAAAGGTTTCAGGCGCCTGATATATCTGTGTTCCTTGCAGAGCTAAATACTTGCATGATGCCGATACTTTTGAAGCCAAAATAGAAAATAGAATTGCCAGTTTCGAGTTCAGCCTTCTACGGGTGGAGGAAATATTGGTGAATCATGTGATCGATGGTGTTAATCTATCTTATCAATACAATGATTACGGAACCAACACTGAAGGAATCTTAGACTAAGGCTATTGGTGTGACATAAAAGCAAAACATCTTGGTTAATCCCGTTTGAAAACACCTAAAACGACAGCGGCCGTAGGAAATTCTTACAAAGAATCGCTGATTCGGTCGACCTCAGCGGTGCACTGTAAAGCTGCTGTACATGACTCACAAAGTCAAGCCCAAGGTGGATTAAATTCCAAAAAGTCTGAATTTTTGATACATATTAACAACTACCCATATGCAGTGAGCGTGAAATGTACGAACATTAGCGAGTACCAAGAAAGCCTATTTGATAGCGAAACACGACCTCGAGTAAGGGTCTCAACTTTGCCACCTAATGCAAATTAAACATATAATCCCAGGCAAAGTGATTCGTCTAACTTGCCACTTAACTTCAACTCATATTAGTCAACCTCGATTGCTCAATGTAACACTGAAATGCGAGGCTGATATCGAGAAAGTACTGCTAAATGCGTTCCGACTGAAGACAGACCCGACTCAAACTGGAGCATGTATCCCGATGTACCATGGTGGAAAAGGAAATGTAGCTTGCACGCCAGAATATAACGGTATTACGAAGTATAGTTCTACTTGGTGTACCAAAAATACTTCTCGAGAAAAAATTCAGGAAATCGTAGAGCATGATGTCAAGCAGTGGCACTACATTGCGTGTTCTCTCAATATTTCTAATGCCGTTGTTGTAGACACATTTCAAATTCATTTGTCGTCAAGAGTTGAATGTGATAGATCGAAACCACTAAAAATTACGTTCTTGAACAGCGCTATGGCTGACGTAGTAAGGTCGGAATGGAAAAAGGTAAAGGAAAATTACCCTCGGGTGTTAGACTTAACCCACCCAAACCAAATGTCATAAGTCAAACACTCCCTCTTCTGGAGACAGCAGAACGCAGTTTTTCCATCAAAATGGAAGAAATCAATACATCTAAAATCGTCGTACGTCCGGCTTAAATCGAGTCGGACTGAACAATTCACACCGAAACTCAATTGTCTATTCAAGCCTTCTACTATCCCTGGAACTAATTATTCAAATGGATCCGGCATCACACTGTTTAACGCATTGCCACATACCACACGATTCCTCACTAGATAATGCAGTATCGATCAAATGTGTTTATTCAAATGCTCAATGTTTAGTCAACAAGTTTGAGGAATTGATTTATATCTGTGTAGACATTTCCCCTAATCTTATTGCTGTTACGAAAATTTTTTCAATCGAGCCTGACCGACTGTGAACTTTCGATTCCTCATATGACAATCCTACGTCGTGACAGTGGCGGCGTTGGAGGTGGTATTGCGTTGTATTTTCACAAAAGAAAAAGATAAACATGATCTTAGATATTCATTTTTCACTCACTAACAAGCTGTGGTGCTCACTTGACCTGGAATCTGGTGACAGCTGTAAATTCGGGGTCATATACGGCTCAACAACGTCGACTGCAGAAGACAACGATATGCAAGTTGAAAGACTTGAGCGCTTCAACGCTCCACCACAGGTTTAAATGCTAATCATAGGGGACTTCAAACTTCCGCGGCTGTACTCAAAAGGCCAGCATCTAACGAACTCACTGTAGCACAAAGTTCGCAAAGTTTTGGACAAAGTATCCTAGTACAACCACGTCTTGAACCATACACGAATGAAAGGAACACATCAGCCATCTATTCTAGACCTTGTTTTGGAATCGAACGCATCAACAATCGAATCAACCGAATAAGAAGCTCCAATGGGGCGGAGTGATCTTTTCGTGCTCGTGTTCGATAATGCCGCCGTGCTGAGATACCACGACGAGACGAAGGTCATCCGTAAGGTCGATTTTTGGAGACTCAGTTAAGCACTCTGTGAACTAAACTTGGTCTAACTTGATTTCAGTGAATCAAATACACATTACAACTCATTGTTGAATTTCCTTTAGCTGAAAATCCAATTAAACTCTCGATTTATTCCAAACAAAGATGTCCACACTTTCTAATTCACTATACGCAGTAGAACTAAAAATGGATTTCACTAAAAAGAGAAGCCTGGGCCATTGATTATGATGTTACTCCTCCTGCAACTCTGTTTCAATTTTGCCGAATACGGAATAAAGCGACCACACTCGTTCAGCAAGACAAAAACCAGCAACACATGATGGAAAGAATGGAATATAATTCAAAAATACTGTACAAATTGTGAATAAAAGAACAAAAGTGAAACCAGGTGTTTTTCCAGCTCATGACAGAACAAGGATTGACTACTGCAGTCTAAGAGACAGCAGATGCTCGTGTGAGCTTTTACGCTCAAGTGTTTTTCCCGATATAGCAACTGTTGCATCATGGATTATCAAACTCATTAGAACCTCTAACAGAACCAATAATGGAATAAGTCGTTATGGAACTACACCGACGTCGACAAAATACGAGGAAATCGTCGAATGGGGACAACATTACCCCAGCATGTGCATGTTATTGACAGTTTTCATACAGTCTAGCGGAGGTTTTTATCAGGAGTCTTCGCTACGGTTGCCTACCGTCAGCATGGAAATCTGGTGTGATAACACCAATTTACAATTGTGGCTATCGTTTGGGCATAGCAAATTACAGACCTGCTACGCTGCTCCCTTGGATCTGGAAAATTATGTAGCGCGTCTTCACTGAGCGTATCACGGGTAACCTTGTAACTAAAGGACTTTTATCAGCAGAGCAACATGAGTTTCGCTGAAACAATTATTGTCTGTCAAATTTACTCATCAATCTGGAGGATTCAAGAATCAAGAATCAAGATTTATGGTGATAAAAAGCTAATGCTTTACACGTACCATTGGATGACAACTATTGCGAAAACAATTTAATTAAAATCACATTGTTAATATTTTTCTGGGTTCGTGTTGCTTCAATACACCGGGCCAAATTCAATGTTTTGTTTGACGTATGATTGGACAACGTCTCTTGACCTAGAATACTCTGTTCATGTCTGCTATATTGATGTATCAATGTCATATGATAAGGTCAACCACAGACTATTTCTGCATAAGCTAGTGTAATATGGGATAACGGGAAACTCTTAGCGTTGATAAACGATTAGCTGGCCGATCAGCATTTGTAAATTCGCATTAACGGCGATCTGTCAGAAACCGTCAATGTCACCAGCGGCGTCCCTCAAGATTCAGTACTCGGCCTTATCCTCCTCTTGTTATACATAAATGATATTGCTTAAGTAGTACGATGCCAGATGGTTCTTTTTGTTGATGACTTGAAAATATGGAAGAAAATCCTATCGATTTAAGATTATTTGATGCTGCAAGAGAATTTGAATGCCCTGTATTACTGGGCTCAACGAAATCAGATGCCTTTCAACATACGTAAATTTAAAATGTTACAACTTGGCCGACACGACGAGCATACATATAATCTTGGTCATGAAAACGTGACTTGGAACGTCACGAAGACTGATCTCGGTATCTAGATTACTAATAACCTGAAACCGGATAGTTATTGCCAAAAAGTCTTTAACTGGGCAAGATGTATCTTTGAAATGCTGAGGAGAATATTTAGGCGGTTCTTTAATAAAACGCTCCCCCGCATTTTCAAATCTTAGATCCATCCGACTCAAGAATACATGATCACAGCTTGAGCACCGTTGTTGCCTCAGGACATTGAATTTCTTTGAAAAAGTCACTAAAGGTATTGATTGATTTTATACAAATGATGTTAAGGAGCGACATGATACAAACATATAAAATACTGCGGATGGCAAACCAATCTCTTCGCGATTTGGTAAATGATTGTTCCCCTAATTGGACTTGGAGTCATTCAAGTTGTCTCGTTATATCACAAAAAGACTCAATTTAGAAGCCATTTCTTCTCAGTGCGTATTTGCTTTCTGTAAAATTCACTATAACACGATATAAGGAACTTTTCTACGATCCTTGATTTCAAATCGAAACTGGATGCTTATATCAAAGAGCAATCCACTATCGTGATTGTATATTGAACCCATATGAATCCACATAAACCATACACCTCAATATAATTTTGATTGTATTTTTTATAAATGTCATCCAATGGTTCATGTGAAGCGATCGCTTGATTGTTTATATAGTATATAGCTAACACCATGCACTCACTGTGTATTATGTTTGCTGACGACGTGAAAATTTTCGGTTGGTCAACAGCTCTTATAAGATAAATGACGTCGAACCTGTGACGAAATAGGCGGATGAATGGGAATTTCCTCTCAACTTAGAGAAAAGTCACATGCACTCTACTCCAGCTCATAACACGATTGTCTATACACAAGAAGCCCACACGGAGTTTCTTAAGTAAGCATATACTAAGGACTTATTATTCATAGTCAACTCAAAAATTGATGTGGACCGACCAAAGTGCTGCTGCATCTAAAAGTATCAAGAGAGAAATGTTTTGACTGTACTCTGCCCTCACATGCAGAAAATCTAACTGGGTGTTACCAGTTTGCTAGGCAATATTAGGGCCGCATTTAGAATAATTTATTCAGGCTTAGAGGCCTCATTACTAGAAGGATATAGTGCAGTTAAAAATGTGAAAAATCTGGTCACTCACCTGTTCGAGAGTTTGGCATGTTTCAACTATATAAAATCGTCTAATAGCATTAGGGCGTTTCCGCTAACAAGGAGTTAGCTTACGGGTGACCTTATGAAAATGTTCGAAGTTGTAAAGAGATTAAGTCAACTCAAATTCCATGACTTCTTTCGGTTATTACCTCTGGCGGGTACACGATGCTAAACGAAACGTGGGAGGTGCTGTTTCCAGAGAATTACAGATAAGAATAAATCCCTCCAGTTTTAGTGATAAAAAAGAACATAAAATATTGTGATAATATTTTGAAATACGCAAAAAGCGATTCTTGTCCAAGTTTTTTCGTTTATGCTGAAATAGACTGTTTTACATCGTCTTTGATACGATTAGATTTGCAACAATCATAAATCATAAGAACTCTCCCACCTTCCATTCACAGCCGCAAACGTTTTTGCTTTCAACAAACCAACCATGGTAGTGGCTCTTGTTTTCAAGCAAACCTCCGAAAGAAACTGGTCGCTCATTCCGACTTCGTCGACTATCGCCCAGTGATACTGATACTGATACTTGTCCCGTCTCAGCTATAAAAAACTTGTGAACAAAAAGGTGGACATGAAAAAGTTGAGTTATTGTCGAATGTTTTGTACATACAAAAAGAATTAACTGTAAGAGTGACACGGGCTTTCGGTTGTATTAGAACGAAGCAAATTCTGGAGTATCTGTTTAACTTAGTTGGAATTTCCAAGCTTCGATAAATATTATTACGAATTTTCGCTATTCCTTGAATTTGCTGGAAAATAGAATAACTATTTAATTATATTATTGAAATTAAATACGTCCATTATATATGATATTTTCTGCTGATTAATTATGCTAGGGATAAAATCATCCTATATTTTTAAACTGATTTCTCGTTACTCATACATTTTACAGGCATATATTAATCTACAAAATTCCTGCTCAACGGGAAATGCGACAAAAATGTGGCTAAGTGAATTGAGTGCACAGATTGCAAGCGTTGGGCTCACTCTATCTGATCAGGTTTGCATAAGTCACACTACGGGATTAAATGTACCGCTGGTTGCAGCGGTATTGTAGGGCTGTCATAAGGTTGACACTAAAGCCGATTGTCTAAATCGGAGAAATAGTGAGATTTGGCCCTGCTCGTCAGATTTTGTACCCGCTCATACTTATTTATCTGTTGGGATAGCAAATAAAAGTTCTAGGATAACGGCAGGCAAGGTGAAAGCTGACAAATGTAGCCAGTAACGACGTCCTCCTAGGCATGCTACCAATCCTAAGGTGGTCAATTCAGCTATATCTTCAAAAAAGCGAGCAAACATTAAAGTTGAAACAATCCAGTGAATGCGCAGACAAAGTAAGCCAGTTGCCTCGCCTTATAAGCAAGCTCCCTCTCCCAAAGTGGCCAATGTAGCTGGAACACCGAAAGGCATATAAAGAGCAGTGAAGCCACAACCTAAAGGAAGCAACTTGTAAATGTTACTGGCTCACCCGCAATGGATAAAATTATCCAGGAATTGAGTGTTTTCCATAAGCGATTTTCATCACTGCACTGCACTTCTTCTTCTTCAAAAACTAGAACCCAAAATTTACTGGATTTTAACCGAGCGGAGCCTTTCATTGGGGAATCCAAGTTTCGAAGAGATTTTGATCGTAGATGTATCATCGATCTTATCCGGATAGTATGTTCGAAGCCTTCTGCTCCCACGTGCGAGTTCATCGTGTAGGGAGATTGAAGATGGGTAAACGCCCTAGGTCAATCCTGGTAGAAATCAACTACCAGGTAGATCGGGATATGTTACAGTCTAGGGCTGAAAACCATCAAGACAGCATTGAACAAACTGCAGGTTGAGTCGGACAAACCTCTCTCTCGAATTAGACTTGGAGGGAAAAACCTAGCTGCAGTGACATCTGCTATCCGTAAGCCTGACGAAACACCAAAGAGCACATCCTCACGAGTCTTGCTGTCCGGATCAGACGACGTTAACGGGCTTAACGCCAACGAACATGTTAGTCAAGCAGTTGTCTCTAGCAGTTGCTCTTTCTCAGAAAACGGTCCGTAACATTCATGAAAGACTCTGCAGAGCATGACAGTCCTGCTCAAAGTAGCAGGACTTTCAACAGGCATAGATTGGGCCGTCCCTTTAGGGGTATTCACCGAGCAATCCGAAAATTTTCTCGAAAGGATTCATGAAGATACTTATTATCAGCATGTGAGTGACACTACGAGGCTTCGTGATGGATGCACTCCATCCACTATTCCCCTGTCAATGGCGTCCAAGGTCGAAGCCGTAATACAAAATACCTACCAACGCTCAGAAATAAAGCGATACTGTAATTTTAGGCTTTGAAGCAGGAATGCGTTTTCACTAACACATTGCTCGCCCTAGACGCAATGTTAGAGATGTAGACTGAGCTTTGCTCATACAGACTACAAATTCTTCCCTTCAGTTCTAAAAGGATTTCAATATAAATGAAATCTGGGATAGAATGTGTAACTACTTAAAAGAGTTGCAAGAGAAGCACGCTGCGCTGCAAGTCTAGAAAAAGCATCAAATTCCGCCAAGGTATACTCTTCTAGTCAGTCGGTATATCCTTAAACAAGATGGTTCAGGGCAGCAATATAAGCTATCTCTCACTTCTAGTTCTTGGGTCCGCTGCAAAACCGCTTGTGTTAAAATACTGCGTTTGCTCAAGCAGTAGTTTGAGTTATTCTTAGCTAGGGATGCTTAATCCGATCGAAAAAGATTTCATAGTTATGATCAATCAAAAGGCAAAACCAGGGAAAGCTTTGAAGATTGGAAACTGGTGCACGGAGAAAAGCTGATACCGACCTTTCCAACGCGAATGCCTTTTCAAGGTTCTTCAGTAGCATTCAGCGACAATATAATTCTTTATTGTACCGTCTAGACCGTGTAATCTACTATCTGGTGCACATGAACTAGATGAATTGAGATGAGGTGAACGACGCACATATCCATGTTCGCGTAAACAAAGCATAGGGAAAGGATGGTATCCACTCAATTATGATTAAGAATCTCGCACCAGGGCATACAGAACCTTAATGCAAGCTCTTCAATTCATGCTTGAACAGAGGAGTAGTTCGTAGCTAGTGGAAAGAAGCCATAATAATACCAACAAACAAGTGTTGTTGCAGGTCAACTCTTGGTAACTATAGCCATCTGACCCTGACTAGCATCGTCTCAAAATTTTTGGTAAAACTACTACGTGTCAAAATCTGTCAGCATCTATGTCGGCATTCTCTACTGTGTGTAACGGAACATGGATTTCTTGCTGATTGATCCAGCATGATTAACCTTCTTAGTTTTCTCAATACTACCACTAAAATGCTGGATGATGGGAAGCCAATCCAAGCAATCTACTTATATTTTAGGAAGGCTTTCAATTTCGTGAATCACTGCCTTCTTGAAATTAAGGTTGCAGCAAAAGGAAGGTTGTCTACTTGTTTGGATTAAAGCATTCCTTACAGGTAGGACATTCAGAGTTGGAGTAGAAAACATGTGTTTTCCAGCAGAAGACCCTATGTATTGCTGCCACATTACAAGGCATTAGTTTGGCTGCATTTAGAATATTGTGTCCAGGCGTGGTGCCCTTAGTACAAGAAGGACATTGTTACACCCGGAAGCGTCTATCGTCTCGCAACTCGAATGATTTAGGGTCCACGATAGGAAACTCACGCTGCACGCATGAATTCCTTAGATCTTTTCTAACTTACGCGCCGTCGTTTGAGAGTTGACTTAATTGAAACCTTCGAGATATGTCAAGGTTTAAGCGGCGTTATAATGAACGACTTATTTGCCTGAAGTCCTGAGCTGGGAAACCTCGGTCATTCACTTGCACTTGCTAATGATCGATGTAGACTAGACACCCGGATAAACTTATTCCGCCCCAGGGTGGTAAATTTCTGGAACCAACTTCCATAAAAACTTATATCCTGCAGTTTATTCGCGAGTTTCAGGAATGGTTTAGACCGCATCTTAGGTAAGCTTATTCCTCAATATTCTCTCTATTTTCTAATCAAGATTAGGTAGTGCACAATTTTCAGCGTTATCTGGTAAATAAAGTAAATGCTTGAGTTTTGTTTTTGTAAATACACAAATCTTCTTAGGTGACCCCTCCGTGTTGTGGGGAAAAGAAATTGTTTTATTTTCCCAGCATCCTTCATAATGTGCTTCCTAAATACAAGACGGATAATCTTTTGGTGTCGCGATCCTTGAGAATATCCAACGCAAAATAAAAAACATCTTAGTAGTGCGTGCTTCTCTACAGCTTTTCACCGAAAGAAATTCTCCATGCTCAATTCGTTCATTAGCCTCTTACTGTCCTGTGCAACTGAAATGAACTGATGTGTCTACTAGTAACAATCCTAGTCTGATTTAACAATAGTGAATTTTTTGAAACTGGCTTGGAAGCACACGTTTGAGATCATGACATAACATTGAATTTTCTGTTGAATTAAGAATAATGTATTTATTCAAATATTACCCCAAACATTCAATCGTTTAACTACTTGAATAATTTAGATACAATATTGACTAGTTGTGCGCACATTATGAATTTCTCAAGGATTATTAATGACAGATATTAATTCTAATGGTCATCAGCACGACTGAATTTATTGAACAGAAAATCAGACAGAGACCAATTTTACTGATAGCTAAAGAAGGATGTTCGGTTTGCAAAAATATTGAAGGAATTTTAAACACTTACAAATTGAATGATAATAGGAGGGATAATTATGAGGTGCTTTATATTGATTCAAGGAAGGACTGTAGTGTAATTGAAACGTATCTTTGGCACAGACTCATATACACAAAAAGACATGTAAGTTTGATTTAATTATGCTGAACGGATAATTATTTTTGGTGTATATTAAATATCGTTAAAACAATTAGAGCAGTGTATGCCAAATTTAATTGTGCAAATGAAATGATTAGTAAATACACTTTCCTGAAACTTTCCAGTATATTAATCATTATTATGGGCACGAAATGGTCAAGCTTTCAGCAAATTTTGTTCAAAATGCATGTTTTCAATATCTATAATTTGATCTATATAAGCAGAAAATCTTTCTCAATATTGAATCATCTCAATTTAAATGCAATTCGAAACTACTCAACTTTTTAGATTTTAATCTTAAAAAATGTGGAGAGAATTTCTACACTGTCAAACTTTTATCATCATTAACAACATTGAATTCATGTTCATGTCATCTGAGATTATAATATGTTATCATTGAAACAAAATATTCATTTGCATGCTTTTCCGTAACACACAACACACGACCGGTTTCGTGCTGTTTGCACTCATCAGGTAGGGACAGTAAGATCAGGATCCGCATGCGCTTGAAACAACGGAAGAATGGATCTTACTGTCCCTACCTGATGAGTGCAAACAGTACGAAACCGGTCGTGGGGTGTGTGACGGAAAAGCATGCAAATGAATATTTTGTTTCATGGTTGTGGGTTTAACCCCATTAAACATGTGTCTGGACACATGTAATTAAACAGGTTGGTCGTACCAGCTTTATCCAACAGTGGCATACAAGCGCTCCCTGTTATCATTGAATTTAGAAAAATATAAATATTTAAAGCATTACATTTTCAAGTGTTTAGTAAATGCAGCATCGTTTGCTGAATTTTATTGTTTCAATGTAAGATTTCACGGCTGTAAAATAGTTACATATCAAAAAATGTTAGTCCACGGGGCAGAGAATCATGTATGATTTTCCATGCATAACATGAACTTAAGAATAAGCAAAAGAGACATCTGGAATAATAAAGCGTTTTGAGGTACTAAATACAATGTTAGCCTCAAAAATCATTGATTTGCTAAAGTACGTTCAATGATGTTTAATGAAAGAGTTTGACCACGTTTCTTCCTTAAATTCAAGCCATGCACATGTTTTAATTTTGCTCAAGGGTCGTAAATAGAAGCGCATTGAAATTCAATACAAAACTGATCATATGACATATGTGAAACTATGCTATAACTTTTTAAACAAAAAGCTTTATCCACTACCATAAAATTAGATAAGCCAAATAACATTCTTGAGACAAACACAAAGAACGATTTAAACTGAGGTCTTTACAGAAATTTGACTCCAGACATCCAATTTTTGTCTCAGATATAACCGTTGATATCCAACAAAATATAATCGATAATAATGCATTCAAGAAAGCTAAGCTCAATAAACATTCAAAGTCTTGAAACAGTCATATTTTGGGAAAACATCGATAAAATACTTGTGGAATGTATCCATAGTGTAGAAGTAAAAAGTTCTACGTCATTTCAGGGAGATATGGATAATTCCTCTTGAGAGTACGCATCAAAAAGGCACGTCGAAGATAATTTGCGAGCACTACCGCTATAAATAAATCTTACTAAATGATAAGCGGACGAATATCTTTTGATGATTCTTGAACATAATATACAACATGTTAAGCGAAATATTTTTACACAGAAAAGTAATGAATATAAATGTTCCCCCTTTGTTACGCTATGTTTCTATTTGAAAGACTGAGCATGGTCTACTCACACAATTATTTTTTGAAAGGTTCCACACTTGTTTGTCGATGGCGTGCACGTTGGAGGGGCGAAAGAAATATGGATACTTCAAGAGGAAGGCAAGCTGAAAGAAATTTTAGAAAACGCCGGGACAAAGCCTCCAAAATACCATACACCCACAATGATGACAGGAATATGTGATAAGTGAAAACAACCAGGAAATAATTGTGGACGACATTTACGATATAAACCAACCGAACATTGACAATATTTCAAATAAGTTTCAAGTATACCTTGAAAAGGAGAGAAAAGGCAAATGACAACGTGTTATTGAAACACTAAGATCTATTTGACTTAAGTTGTAAAATAAAACTATCAGCTTTAGATTAACACATATTGGCTATTAATTTTCTTTTAAAGTACAATTGAATCCCTTATTCAAAGCATACGCCCGCTATTCGATCTATATGAGAAAGCACAATTAAGCAAAATGATTAAAATACACGGAGATCGAATCACACTGTGTTTTACTTTTCCAAAAAACGTTTTCAACGTCTGGCTAAAATGTACAAAACGAGAGCTGTCATGACTAAAGTATCATAAACTGCGTACCCTAGAATATTTGGGTAGTGTACACGGCGTCAATCAGGCGGGTGTTGCTCTACCCTTCTGCCTAAATAATTTGTCTAGGGTCAACGATAGAGGTATTGATTGACAAAACAAGCCAAAAAGGTAATTCTTTTGCTGCTTAGGTAATCCGTTTGCGGCATCCTCATGCCAAGCAGACGTAGTTATAGTCTTGAGTTTAGGTGTAGACATTTTGCATATAGACTGGGTTCATACGTATAACAGGATTGTTGTCGTACGAAAAAACTACATCTCTTAACATAACTTTCCAGACTAAGCGAAAGGGTTGTTTGTTCGTAGTAGCCACATGACAGGCCAATTGTAGCACTGATGACAACAAAGATAACTGCAACGAACACAATACATTTTGTGCCGCGCAAGAAGTTCAGATATTATTATTCTAGCTTGGGTTATGAAGGCTTAATTTGTTCATTCAAATTCTGTCTCAATGCTTCGAGTTCAGACAATGGTGAACATGTTCTGTGCCGACAAATAAAAAAATAAGATGGACAAGGCTTTGAAAAAGGAAAATATCAGTACAAAAAAGGCAAAACAAAACTAGCAGAAAATATACAATCATATCAACAGGACAAATTTGACCACACTTCTTCAGTAAGTAAAATTTGACAAAGATATATTGATGCAAATGAAATAAATGACCTTTAAATTAAGGACGTACTGGAAGGCAATATGAGATACTTTGGTGATGCATAACATTTGAAATCGTAGTGCAGCGGGCGAGAGGTATCAGCAATAATAATATTGATAAGCCGATCACATGACACATAATTCTGTTTAAAGTTAATTTCTAGAATTTCTTTATATAAACAGGCCTGGTACAACGTTTGAGCAACAGTTTTTGAGAGATAAGTACCGGAAATATGGCAGGTGAACTGTAGGAAGTATGAGATGGTAAAGCATAAGCTTATCGCTAAGAAATCGAAGACAAAAAGCGTAGAAAGGTAGGCCATTATGCTTACTAAGTTAAATATTGGGATGAGTCAAAGATGACAGCTAGATATTTGGCATGTTTCCATCTAGTAGGTTCTGTGGATTAAGGTGTAGATATTGTAAGCCTACCACGGATGGCTTCGCGCCGTTCACCACGCAGATTAATGATTTAAAGATGAAAATCTCTTTCGACGATGTTGTAGCATTATCTAAAGAAACGGAGACTTAGTTCAATGAGCCATTTGCGGGTGCTGCATATAGATTAACGTCTACTGCGTACATAGAAATGAAAATAAAACGCAGCCAAGTAAGCAGAAAAGAGAGGACCACTTCTTGAAGCACCCCTGCGTCAGTGGGGGCAAAAAAGTAGCCTGTTGATTCCAACATATGGAGATTTATCAGAACATTATCCACGTGATCATTACATTATTTTGGCCGATATAGCCTATATATATATATATATGTTCAAAACCAGAATTGTGTTCACCGGCGGTATTACTGTGGGCATGTTCTCGTAGTGAGATTAATATTGTGTTGTCAAGTGGAAAGAGGAGAAAGCATTTTCTGATGTATGACACTGAAGGCCACGATGGATCTGTCATGCTGATGTCACTCCTAACGATCACAAAATTTGATTTAAAGCGTTTGATTCGGGGTGTATGTACCTCATCAGATTTTTTGTGCTTACATTTCCATGCATTAACTAGCTGTTTACTTCTTACATTTCCCCATCTTTTTATGATTTTTAACATGTAATGACTGTATTGTAGTTGGGCACTCGGTAGTTGCCACGGATGTAATGATGTCCATGAGTATGTTAATGGTTAAACACGTGATGGAATAAAACATTTTCTATACCCGAATGACCACTATCGGAAATGGAAAAAAACTTGGTTAATTGCAACAAAAGTTTTAATGTTTATGTAAAATGCCACGAACACAATGATACAAAATTTTCGATGGAAAATAGGCAGGGAATCGGACAATCACTTCCGTCGCGGCCCTGGACGCATTACACCTGAACCAAGTTTGTCACCTCGTCCGGATCCGAATGGTTCGGAAGTTGGTGGATGACCTGAAGTAGCCGACCGAGTTGAGTAGGGACCAAGACGACCATGTGATGTGCCTCCCCATTTCGCACGACGTGCAATTGTAGGATGTGATGGTGCTTGCGTAGCGCTTGCACTTTGGCCAGTGGAATTGTCCCATACAATTGGTTGGATTTTCGGCTTAGCAGCAGTAGACTGCAGCGACGATGCCGACTCATCAGAAGCTGCATTATGTAGATGAAATAAGCATGTAAAGATGCCAAACTCATACAATCGTGAAGAGTCAGTAAAACTATTGAGCACAACCCTAATGTGTTGCATTACACGCGCAAAACATATCCACTACAGGGAGAGCACTTTAATCTTTATCGAGTATTAGATAACCAGTTTAATAGTATCGTGGTGTTAGCTGGCACATCACATATGTAACGAAGATCCCCATGCGGATCCTGATCTTACTGTCCCTACCTGATGAGTGCAAACAGCACGAAAGCGGTCGTGGGGTGTGTGCTGAAAATGCATGCAAATGAATATTTTGGAAGATGTGTACTGTTTTCAAGCTCGATATTGACATAGAAAACGGCTCTACCTTTCAAAATGCATTCAAATTGGCGCAAGACCCAAAGTTTATTATCGGGCGGAAAACCTGACAAGTAGCCATATCAAGGTCAGATTGAAAACCTCATAATCCCATATAGCAGTGAATAGGTACACAACATTGTACCCAGTGAACTGGTTAGGAAGCTTTGTTATTACTCATGCAAACGGATAGCGCACAGAATGCCTTGCGTTATACGTTTCTCGACATCTATGCCACTACCTAAGACTCCAACACCGACAATTGCGCTAAGAATCCCATGGTGCCAACTAGCGCCAGCGATATTGTGTAGACAGCGATTGTACAGGTCACGCAGACGTAGAAGTTTCACATCGAAATCGCGCCCAATAAAGTCGATCCTTTAGCTTAAAAAACGAGTCACTTTGACGCCACAGATGACACAACTTACGAAATGCAACAGGTCATCGCCTAGTGCACCAGTTGAAACGGTATCAGTTGCAGTAAAGGCGCATAAAACAATCAATTATATAAACAACTAATGGTTGGCATGCAAAACGCATCGAACATTCAAATCCAATCAAAGGCAGTTCACACAACGATAAGCTGTTATCAGCATAAATCACATGAACGTATGCTAGTTGTTCGATGGAATCCTCAACAAGCTTTCCGAGTAATGCGCGGGAATTTTAGCGACTTAGACCCGACTTGACTAATACCGTGCAAGATCTGTTAGCGAGATCACGGGCCATTGATATAATGCAAAAACGGAAGGGTGCGTGGCCCGAACTAACATCACAAATCAACACTTTGATAAAATCATCAACTACCCAACAGCCTAAGCTTTGAGAGCCAAAGAACACAATACTTAAACAATAAAAAGACGACAATCCGAAAACGGGTTCCGCTAAAGCAACGCGATTGTACAGGGGAATGCTGATAGTTAAGCGAGTATGTACCAGACACATCCCGACTACAAACATTTAATTGATTTGCAGATAGAGTAAGGAAATTGCCGTCAAAAATAACAGCACCCGATGATTTTGTCACAATTAGCGTGCATAACTGTTTATCTGCAATCTATCTCAAAATGCAAGGTATCGAAGTGCTATGGTCTGTGATAACTAATGTAGCACATGCGATGGCTTGGTGTGAAGGGCAGTGACAAGGAACGAGAGAGCAATGAAGGTGGAATGACCGGAATCACGTAATACATGGATACGATAATTGGAGTTTAAAAATTTGCCTTCATAAGTGACAAAACAAGAACAATTCGGCAGGTATAAATAGAAGGAACGGTAGATTTCGAGCGATATATATTATCGTGATTATGAGTTCATGGTAAGCCGAGCAATTTTCAAGTGTGATTTCAATAACTGGATTACCATGCTCCGAAGCCGAATGAAATTCAAAGTTTTATTTTAAAAACAAAACAGCGTTTGCGCGCAGAATCAAGTGCATGAATTTCGATAACTTACATGTGACCGTGGCGTTGAACGCAGTTGTTCCGAACAATCCAGTAGTGACATGCGTCGGTGCAGTTGAACCGCCACATGTTGAAGTCGCTCCGAGATTAGAGAAAAGACCACCGGATGAGGTGAGCGGAACAGATCCAAAGAGACCACGTGAGGGTTTCGAGAATATTGCCGAGCCGGAGAAAGTGGAAAGCCCTGTGGTAGTGGTCGTGTCGGACGAAGAGTCAAAAGTTGCCAACGGTGGACGACCTTCTTCCGTTTGTTGAGCCTGTGATTCTTCGGCAGCGGAATCCAACGACGTGGATTGTTCCTCTTCGATCGCTATTACGTTGGATGTATCGACATCTTCGGAAAAATCGTTGCTTGCATTTTCGACAGCCTCATTCGGCATATTATCCGCTTTATCTTCGTCATCTAAATCGAGAGACATACAAAGATTGACTAGGAAAAATAACAGAGCAGACAAATGGCGGACATCAATAATCAAAACGGAGTGGGATAAAAATAAATTTGAATTTCATAACAAAACTAACCGGATTCACTACTCAACATGATGACCTCATTCGATTCAACCGAGCCTTCCGCGCCATATTCTTCCCAAGAACTCCTGTTAGATCCCGAAGATTTGGCATCCTCCTCCTCCTCCTCTTCTTCTTCTTGTTCTTCTGGACCATGATCTAATTCGACTGCTTCTTCGTCATTTTCCCAAAGAGGTGCAGTGAACTCAGCATATTCATGTACATAGTGAATGGTTTCAGTATCGTTTTCTTGCATTTCATTTTGCTCGTCATTGACCGCTAAATTGGAAACAGGCTGATGTTCGTGGGAGGTATCCGTGGCATCGGTGCCATCAACACCCTCCACGGCTGGTTCAGACTGAGAAATCTCTTCAGGTATACCGCGATCATACGCAGAATCAGCCGTACTGACGTTTCTGTCGACGACTACAAACTGAATAAGAAAGGACAACCAATGGGATGCAAGTGAGACTAAGTAAAACAGAAGTATCGTATTGGAAGCTATCGGTTAATATTATCACCTAGATTATGAAGAGAAAACTGACAATAATCGACTGAAAACAGTTTGTAGTAAAGATTTAAACTAGTCGTTCAACAAACACAACCAGGAATGGAGTGCAAAGGATAGGCCTGTACATTTTCTGATTTATGTGTAATCAAATCTTCCTTTGGTTTCCTTTTTACTTTCGCACGTCTCCATGTCAGCTACAAAGCCATCGTATCCCGTCAACGATACATCAGCCACTTGGTGAGTTGTCATAAACATAGCTTTATAATTTGTATGACACGTGGATGATCTTGTACACATCAGTGAAATAAAGTCAGTAAGCGCTGAGGATGCATGCTGAATTTAGCCGATAACTAAATGTAATACGAAATGGAGAGAAGTGCAAGGGAAGATTTTATTCGTTTGTTTAAAATTCGTTATAAATATAAAAATGATATCAAGTTACTCCCACTCGCTAAACAAAAAACCTATTTAAAAAATACATTGATGTAACGATAATTCGAAGCGAATATCCCGAAACGAGTGGTTTAGAATGCTTAACAATGAATCCAGAGATGATACCGTAAAACTCGTTCGAGAAATTCGATTAGCCGAGCTATAACCACACCAATTCATGCTAGATAGGCGGTTGGACTGTTTCTCGGCTTGTTATTTCAAACAGATGCATGCAGATCATTCAGAAGTCATTCCGCTTTGTAATTTTTCTTCCGAGTCAGTTAAACTAACATCGCGTTAAAGAAGTGGATACTGATAAAGAAGTATTGCATCACAGGGTAGCGGCTACACAAGTTGCTTCACTCGGATTCTGGCGACATTCGACCACTCCCGAGTTCCTAAGTGATACTTTCACCGCCTATATGAAGGCTGAGAGAGATCGATAGCTATCAAATCTCCATGGAACTCACATCTGTTTCCGTAGCTTCCGTTGGATGTGAAATTTCGACACCACCGGATTCAGGCAGCACATATTCTACGTTCGAGATACCGGAACTTGGTGTTTGTTCGGTGTCGCTGACATCATGAGCCATGGTAAAGGTACCAAGGTCGGTCTGGCTAGCCAGGTTTGCGGAACTCGCTAAGTAAAAACATAAAACAGAGAGAACACCGGTAGGATGATCGATCGAAAGAGCACACGTATAACTAACACATAATAGCTGCACATAATCGTTATGAAGCATAGGATGGATCAAGGGAATGTGTGATGGATTAAAGGAAAATAGAAGGCAGGGAGTCACATGTGAAAATTAGAACACAAAAACAAAGCACCATCATAGTTTTACTGACTGCGATTTATATTATTTGTTGTGTTTCAAAACTATTACAGAAAGTGTACAAGACGATAGAATGCACTGACATCAGTTGGCGGAAAGATTACTTTTGATTCCCAATCATTTGATGGCAGGCCCGTTGAACTCCACCCAAGCAGACAAATATAACCAACTACTAACATTCTAGTGCGACTCGCTAAGCTATAACAAGCTGAACAGACACGAGCGGAATAGCAAATGATAGAAAGCAAACTTAAAAGCTTCACTGGTTATTAAAAACGAGCAAGCATCAGCCTTTATTTTAGCCAGTGGCTCTCGGCTCGCATTTCACATAGACACTGACCACCAGTACAAAATTGATACCACCGCCAAGTGTGTGCAGTTCTTATGACATCTCATTTAGATTAATCTAAATAGATAGATATGAACTATAGATACGCAACTGCAGATACACTACGTTGAGATGATAACATTTCGATTTAACACATGTTGCCATAAATCGATAACAAATTAAGGAAAATATTCAAGAAAGTAGTCGAAAACGACTTCACATACCGGAAACAGCGGTTTCAGCCAATTCTGTACACACAACAACAGGAGTTGGACACGTAGATGGTTCGACAGAATATTGATCCCCAGAATCATGTGGGACTTGACGAGAGCGTTTGCTTTCTGAGATTGGTTGTGATAGCGTATCGGAATGCGGTTCTGTGGGCAAAGAGTCGGTCAAGTCAGAATTTGACGAGCTGCTGCCGGCAGCTGAAAGCTCTTCGTGACGCCGTTTACCCGTGACACTTGCTACACTTGCCACCGAAGGTGAACGTGCAAAGGCAAGTTGCGCACTGCAAATCACCGGGAATGGATGTTCCATCAACTGAGGTTGGCTCATAACCGTGGTTCGACGGGTGGCAGAGCGAAGGACTGCGGCCGAAAAAATGCAGATGTAAACAGTATTGGGGTCGTGTAACAATTGCAAAATATTTAGCTTAAGAAGGGGCAACAGGTTACTGAGTTGGCTACACGAAAATAGTAGTGTTGCTCACATTATACCGATACTCTCTTGGGTTAATTTCATTGTTTAGTGCATATGTATATGCCTCTATGTGAATTTGAACGAGAGCGAAGTTGCGAAAATGAGATAAACGGTGTTGCACATCGATTTTCAAATAACTGGACGGTTCATCTGGTATGTGCACGACGTTGGGTTGTGGTTAGTAGTGATGAAGAAATGAACATATACTACCGGCAAATGCACATGGGTATGTAAGTATGAAATCACAAGCCTGATCCAGGCAAAGTGCCGCACAGTCATAGTCCGCAGGCGGATACAAAAATAAAAATAGAATTTGAACTCTAGCGCGTTTCTGCATCCAGCTTACCGGCACAGCACGGAACTACTGCACCATATAGGGAGAGTGCATGTATGATGTAGAAGCAGTCCAGACAATACGATCACATTGTCCAGGTGGTAACAGAGTGGCACAGTAACCTTATTAAAATCAAATTAACTTGGTAATATAGTCGAACAAAAGCAGGTGAATGAGCCATATCGAAGAGACTGCGTATAGCGTCAATTTAAATGTAAGACCGGCTCTCGGTAACCACTGCTTTAGAGAAGTCTAACAAATATTCTGACCGTTAGTCACAGGTTTACGCTTACCCGATCAGTCAGATGCATAAAACCGGTTCCATTAGAAGAGAGTGATAGACATGATATGGTTTCTCTCGTTAAGAAGAATGTTAGACTACCGTAGTTATTTTGTGAATATGATATATAGTCTTATTGTAGTTTTTTCGTTGTGTACACTTAGAGTGACCAGTGCGCACAACTGTAAAAATGGTTTCACCGAAACCGCGTGTCTTCCACCGTCGATCAGCCCAAAAACACAGCCAGTCGGTATGAAGAGGAAGTGAGTAAAACAGACACACTCCAGCCACTACAATCATGCTCTTACATTCGGCGTTCAAGATTCAAAGAATGCAAGACGAACATCCGCCACTTTTCACTGACGAATGCATGTCACACATACGCTAGTTAGATTGAATAGTGTGAGTGGCGGGGCAGTGGAAAAGCCCGAAAGGAAAAGATGAGATCGTGTTGTCGTGTACGCGGAATAAAAATCAACAGGCGATGCTGTACATGTTTATCTATGGTATAATGCGATCGGATAATAGTAGTATTGTTACTAAAGCGGCCTAATGAAAAAGGAACAGTAAAGCTGAGTAAAACACATAACCCATTATAAGCAATATAGCTTGGCGTCAGTTTAGCCTCAAGAAAGCAAATGTGCAATGTTACCTGTAGTGGTATCCGGACGACATGCAAACGTATCATGAGCTTCGGCAACTGTGGAAGCAACCATCGGACTCGATGATTCAAACGGAAGGTATGCGCTAGTAGCAGAAGTTGAGGTTGTGGAAACTTCAGAAGTTGGGGCAATCACCGTTGTTTGAACTGCGATGGATACATAACCAAAATTAGCTTCACTTCACAAGGGAACAAAATACACGAGTGAAAACGTTTGTTATGACTAACCAATCTGAGAAGCAGGGGTAGGCATCACGGTTGCCACGTTGCTGGTAATAGGTCGAATTTCAGCGGTTTGTTTCGTTGAATTAGGCGGAGTAAGAGAGGGCGTGGGCTGAACTGGTTGCACAGCAGCAGCGGCACGTACCATCCAGGCGGAAATCGGTTGGCAAGAGATGGAGGCCACTGGAGCGTCTGTGTATTGAATCTGCTGCGATGTGCAAGATTCGGAACTGACGGCAACTTCGGACACAGTCTGAATTGAAGTGAACAACGCTGGTCGTACGGAATGGGATGCCGTTGGTTCAGACTGTTCAAAATCGAGCTTAAAGTAGATTAACATCAAATTATGCGATAAGCAATAACTAAACGTATACATTCCGATGACGTTTTACTGTTGATTCGTCAGATGTATATTTGTATGAAATCATAAACCTGATTCATGCGAATCGCCACACAACCACAGACCTAATGAGGGCTAAGATACTGCTGGTTGCCCAGGCCAGGAAAAATAAAACAAAAGGAAAATGGCACTGAGATTACAGCGGCTCGGTACCGATGACAAATCAATTTAGCAAGGTTTTAACTCCACATCACATAGCATTCAATGGTCTTTCGCGTGCACATGATACACATGGGAACGGAAAAAGCAGCAACCAGAATTTATACGTCAATAATAGCTGAATCAGAGGGAAATATTGCGGCATTCGTGACTTTCAGCGTTTGGCTAGGGGGTACAAGAAACGTCCGAGAATATACAACATATGGTAATAAAGTCCCGCGTAACCTAATAGAATGTACGGTATTTGTTGAAATCTAGAACTCAGATACCATGCACACTAGCAAGTCAATCATGTGGTATATACATATATAATGTTGTCATTTTCGGTTTATGAGGTCTCCATATTGTAACACGATGACCGAAAAAGTTCAACAGATTGAAAGATGGGTCCAGCACTTTTCCTCTTTCTACTCTAGGGACGGTACACATTTAAAGCATGCATTTACAATGTTGATTGTTTAATAACCATAGAACAATAAAATAACCCCCCTACCCTTGATGAGTCTTTGCATGCTGACAAGAAGCATTCCTTTAGCGAGTGAAGCTGCTCTTGGGAGTAAATAATGATAATTACATCGCCAGCAAACAGCATGCCACACAGTAGCATGTCGCGAGCCTTTGCTTGAGCACTTAACCGTCACAACGCGTGTGTAGGTAAATATAGATAATATCGTTTTTAAATATTAATGTTACGAATTGAAAAGTCCAGGCCAAAAATTTAGGTTACAAAATCCGTGATGAGTAGTACTGAGTTATTGTACGAATGGATCGCGTGAGCCGTGCAGATTACCATCAAAAAACAATATGCCGAGAATAATCGCAGTACCAGGAAGTCAAGTATTACAAACAAAATTGTTGATTATCGTCAAATGTACACGCGGGTAGTGGACTAAACGACATATAACAAAATGAAACGCAACGAACCGATGACGAAGTTGGAAGAACCGCCGATACAGGAGCAGTCTGTAGTTCATTTAGACGTGCGCGCAACTCGGAGCACTCTTTCTGTGATTTGGTCAATTGAGATTCGATTAACTGCGTGCGCAGCAACCGCTCGCGCTGTTCTTCGGCTTGTTTCGCTTGCTTGGTGAGTTCCAATGAAACAGCCTCGAGAATGGCTTTCAAGCGATTCACTAACCGATGGACCTCCGAAGATTCGCCGGCTTCAGAGATGTTACACAACAAAGGTCCAATGTAGCCGTGGGACTGTGAAAATTAGGAACAAGTGAATATGGTTGAGAAAAATGCGGCTTGGAAAAATGAAAAACAAACAAACGACGTCCAACATTCAGAAAAAGCAGACAGAGGCAGGACGGTTAATTCAACCTTAAGCAACAATAAATAAGTCTACTAGTGTATCAATCGCATTGTACTAGCGAAAATAAGAGCTCCTCCGCCAACATAAGATCAATACGCAAGAGAACATCGATTTACAGACAAAACTTGAAAGCGGTTTAAATGCACCAGCCAGTAGTAAAATTTTTGACAATTCACAAACGATGGAAATAGTTCGTACGGGGAATCGGTAGTAAGATGCAGTGATTGGATTGTTTTCAATCCCAACAAGCAGTTGGAACACTTATGTAGGGGGCTCCAATTGCAACTGTCTCAAAAATGTATAAAGTTTCAGTTTTCCATGGATGCTGGTTTTGGTTGTAGGGATGGAATGAAGAAATCGGTCAGACTGAAAGACGCGAAATAGAGAATCCATAGAAATAGATTATCTGACCACTTGCCAAGGTGCTAGCCATTTTCCTTCGGGAGAGCGAAAGTGCACAGAATCCATTATGCCAAGTTGAGGTCTAGTTTTAGCTCGTTAAGACATTCAGAGTATGTAGGCGAGAAAATCACCAGAAACAATGGAGCAAACAAACAAACAAACCTTATAGCTTTCGATCATATGCAACGATTCTTCAATGCAGTTCGATAGCTGGCTTATTTCTGTCCGACAAGCAACAAGATCAGATTTTGTCGTGACGAGATCCGCACGCGCCTCAGTGAGGCTTTCATTCAAGGACGTCAATTGAGCCTCTGTGAAATCAAGGTTTGGAACAGTTAAACGATTTACCGGGATCGAAATGCGCTCATAATAAATATAATAATAGCTTACCGTCTGCGGTAGTAGCGGAGAGCTGTTGCTGAAGCGAATCTTTATCTTGTCTCAGCTTACGAGCCAAAGCACGCAATTTCGCAAGAGTCATTTCACTGCTTTCCAGATTACGACGCGTATTTTCATAACTAATTCTATGGGAGATCATATATATTATAGAACATCAAAATCATAAAAAAAACAATTAAATCAATGCACGAAACTCACTTCTGTTCTTCATATTGCTTCTCGGCTTCCTCTTTTGCTGCAATCGCTTGCTTTAGGTCGGCATCAAGGGATTCTAGACGCTGTTCAAGTTCTCCTTGAACTTTGTTTAATTTGGCAACTTGTTGGGCATTTTCTTCTTCTGTACGTCTGAGTTTCCGCTGAAGATCGTCACGTTCATTGCTTAAACGGGAAGGTGAATGCATGTTTCAATTTGTATCAAACTGATACGGAACTGGAAGCAAGTGGAAGTGCGCTTACCACGCCATACGATATTGCTCCGGATCCATTCTTTGAGCAGTTTCTACCAATCGATTACAACGTTCTTTCCATCGATCGCGCTCTTCTAATAACGAACGACGTTCCGAGGTGAGGGACTCCAACTCGCCAACAAGTTCGTTGTTCCTTTCACGCAACGGGCCAACCAAATTCTCCAAATCCTTCATCTGCAACAAAGAAAGACATGAGTAATCAAAAACACTGAACAAGAAAACAATCCAATCCAATCTGGAAAGTGAGGGTTTCTCAAACACACAGAGTCCCAGAGTAAAAGGGGACAATATTTTATCGATTGAAAGAGTAAAATTCAAACCTGTTTCTCAGAGGTTTCCAAAGTGCTTTGAAGAGTTTCCCGTTCTCGACGAAGAAGGCGATTGGACTCTGTGATTAGATTTAATTGTTCCACGCGTTCCATCAATTGCGAATGACGCTGAGCTGTTTCGAGAGAAAGTTCATTGCTTTTTCGTTCTTCGCTAAGCTCCTCCGTCAACGAGGAAACTTGGTTTTCCAGATTGGCAACTCGTAGCAATAATCGCGAAACTTCCGCAGACGAAGCGTCGTAGGAAGCTTCCGCAATCGACTTTTGGCGGCGCAAATAACTGAAAAAACGAAATAAAACAATCATACAGTTGTCACGCCATGCAATCAATATTTCTTACACAAGTGGAAACACCGAAAACGGCACAAAGAGTGTTACCTCTGTTTTGTCCGGTGCTATGCAGACAAAAATGCACTTTGGATTATATTCGACACTGCAAAAACGTGCAATTACGCAGTATCTGGACCGTATAGAA
>JACCGJ010025655.1:0-63767 GCA_013407085.1 Atriophallophorus winterbourni | reverse complement strand
CGTCTCCAAGAAGATTCGGCAATGATTCAACATGGGAATCATGGCACCGACACCGTCCATGCCGTTCAGCAAAGCAATTGGCATTCGCCACAAGTTTCCAGCGCAAAGAAACCACCGTCTTCATGTTGGCATTGCGGAGACTGGCACTTCGCCCGATATTGTCCCTTCAAACAACACCGTTGCAGTCAGTGCAACGTCACAGGCCACAAAGAAGGATTCTGCAGATCCAGAACGAAACAACAAGTTTCGTCGAAACCAAAGGTTTCGAGGCCCTTCTCAAAGCCGCAGCAAACCCAGCACAGGTTTTCATCAGATCAGCCAATTAATGCTGTGTGCAACCAAATCAAGTGCAGCAGTGCACCTTCTGACAGGATTGCAGCTATATCTACTGAGCAGTATGTACGTGATCAGTTAACCACAGCAGTCCGAAACCTTCCCGTGACGGTCGCAGATATCAAGAGGACCCTGAACGACGACGAGGTTCTCTCAGAAGCTATCAGATATGTTCAATCTGGATGGTCTAGGATAGCACCACAATTGAATGACAATCAACTGTTCCAAAGACGGGAATCCTTATCAATCGTGGATGACTGTCTCATGTTTAGTGCTCGAGTCGTTATTCCCGCTGCTTTGCGTCAACGGGTAATACGTCAATTTCATGCTGGACATCCGGGGCTCAATCGGATGGAAGCAATCGCCCGAAGTTTCGCATACTGGCCAGGGATGGACGCTGACATCACCGAGTTTGTCAGGCGCTGTACCAATTGTCAACAAGCGGCAAAACCTCCTGCTCACGCAACACCGGTTCCGTGGCCTCGACCTGACAAAGCATGGTCGCGTATCCACATTGACTTCGCCGGCCCACTCAACGGAATCACCTACTTAGTCTTGGTAGACGCTTATTCAAAATGGCCAGAAATCGTCCCGCTCTCTCCTGCCACAAGTTCGACCACAATCGGAGCACTCACTTCGATATTCAGCCATCACGGAGTTCCCGACACCATTGTCTCAGATAATGGATCCCAATTCACATCAGCTCATTTTGCCGAATTCTGCAAGAAGAATGCAATTGAGCATATCCGGACTCCAATCTACCATCCCCAATCGAACGGACAAGCGGAGAGGTTTGTCGACACATTCAAAAGAGCAATGCTCAAGTTCCGAAGGGAGGGGACTACCGTCGATAACTTGCAACGATTCCTGTTAGTCTACCGGACGACCCCACACGAATCCCTGATGAATAGTCGAACGCCAGCAGAGGCACTAATGTGTAGAAAACTTCATACAGTCAATAACGCAATGGTCCCGAAGCCACCGCAACCTCAGGTTCATCAGCATCTTAGTCGGAGGAGCTTCAAAGTGGGATCCAGCGTCTATGCTCGTGATTATCGACAACAAAGAAACCCATGGATCGAGGGCAAGGTTGTATGTCAGAGAGGTAGAGTTATGTTCGACATCCAAGTTGGAAACGACGTTTGGATACGCCATCTCAATCAATTGAGACCAAGAGAAGGACAGTTTGAACCTGCGGAACCAGTGAATCTTCCGTTGGATATTCTATTTGATACCTTCCAGCTCCCATCTCCTCCGGTTGAAATACCACCTGACATTATTGCTCCCGATCGCGCACTAGAACCGCGACGATGGACTAACCGAAGACGCAAGACTGTCGTACCACTTCAAGTGAACCCCAAACTCTGTCGGTACTGAGTCACTTTTAAAAAAGGGGGTAATGGGAAAAGACGTTTATTTTCCCTAAAAACTCAATATCTTTGAAGATATTACGACTCTATATTGACACTATGTCAACATAGATTTGAATTATTTGGCGCGAAAAACATGATTATAATTTGATCATATTCGCCCTTTATTCTGATTGGTCCATCGAGTCCTTGACAAGGTTTTAATGTGCTATTTTCCAAGGTCATTTCCTTTTACATTCTCAGCCTATATATATGGATGAGTAAACCATGTTTGTTATTATTGGAAGTGAGCTCCCATACGAACTTCTCTGAAGCTTTGGTCTTCTCTCTCAATAGTCGGTTGGGCAATATTGTGGGAAGCATAGACGGTGCATTATTAGCTCCATATGAAAAACGTAACAGTAGCTGCATCACGGCGGGAGGATGGCTGGAAAGTGAGATCGGCTCTCGCATTGCGAGAGCTCGCTTCGCGTTCACTAGTTTAGGTCATCTTTGGAAGCGGTCTGACGTGAGTTTGAGACTCAAGGGGAGAGTTTACCTGGCCTCAGTCAGGTCGGTCTTGCTTTAAGGGTGCGAGAGCTGGGCAGTACGCGCAGAGGAGCTCCGGCGCTTGGAGGTGTTTGAACATCGATGTTTACGGAGGCTTGCACGAGTGTGGTGGCAACACCGCACTAGCAACGTTGAAGTGAGGCACCGTGTTCTAGGTGTGGACAGCCTGATGCTACGAGACCTAATCGACCTTTCCCGTCTCCGCTGGCTAGGGCATGTCTTGAGAATGAAGCCTGAGCGCCTACCCTCCCGCGCGCTGCTTGTGTCGGTTGGCCCAGGCTGGCGGCAGTGTTCAGGTGGACAACCGCTGACCTGGAAGAGGGCCTTAAAACGCTTGACGTCGGGTTTAGCTCGGGTCGGACGAACGCGGCTTCCTGGGTGGGGTCCAAGGGATAGTGAGTGTCTGTGGCTTGACACGCTGTCGACGATGGCTGAGAACCGGCAACAGTGGAGAGAGTGCATTCTATTTTGTGTTCCCCCTTCAACTTTGTAAAAAAATCAAAAAATCGACATGTGGAACAATGGACAAAAAAATCCCCCCTCGTATTGTACCTTTTTTTCTTTCCTTCTTTTTCTCGTGCATTGCCGGGTGGCACTTTTTCATTTTTAAATGATTGTGTAAATATATATATATATATATATCCCGGTGTGCATGATAGCACACTTCTTTTCATTAATCGGGAGCATCCATCCGTCAGTCCAATTCCGAAGTTTATTCAAATCATTTTGCAGGTGGGAAGCGTCGGCTGCAGTCGTGACAGAAACTCACACCTTCAGATCATCTGCAAATAAGAGACAACCACTGTTTAGAATACTGTGAAGGTCACTCACATAGAGTTTGAACAAAGTTCGCTCCATAACGGATCCTTGCGGTACACCAGAAGTGGGGATAAAAGATGCAGATCTGGCCCCATTGAATTCAACCAGGCTTTGCCTTACGATAGGAAAATCCTCGATCCAAGCAAGCAAAGAAACCTCTATACCAGACATTCTTAGTTTCCAAGGAAGCGTCTTATGTGGAACACGGTCGAATGCTTCACTAAAGTCAATGAAGACCACATCAACTGGCATATCAATGTCAAGACTTCGGCACCAATGTTTTCGGGTGGTCAGTAGATTGGAGATACATGAGCGGCATTCCGTGAAGCCCTGTTGGACATTCGAGCATTGATGAGTCTCGCGCAAATACTGTTCTATCTTATCCTTTACAATCCGTTCCCGAAATTTGCCTACGACAGACGTAAGTGTAACAGGACGGTTATTTACACGATCTGATAAACTCCCACCTTTGAACATCGGCTTTACTATAGCCATTTCCCAATTCTCTGGTAGATGTCCCGAATTGATTGAAATTTGGAATATAGCGGCTAAAGGTGAACTGATGATCCTTGATAAAGGTTGTAAAATGGCAGGGTGAATACCATCAGGACCTGGAGATGTCTGTACTTTTAGATGTTCGATGAGGATTTGCACCATGTCAGCCGTAATCTCAAAATTGGCCATTACCTCAATCGACGATATTTGTTCGCAGGATATCGTAGGATTGATTGCGTATACTGATTGGTATTGCGATGAAAACACCTCAGCTTCCCGGTGTATGTCTCTATGACCTCCTGTTCCAAATTTTTGAGAGAAGGTACGGGGTTCGATGATTTGACCCGTCGCCGAATGTACGCAAATAATTGTTTAGGATTATAGTTTGAAGAATTTGCTAATTAAAGCTCGAATCGACTTTTTTATCCTTCTTCAAATTTGAGCAAAGATTCCGTACAGCCCGATACTGTTCGTAATGGGCGTCCTTTCGGCTCGTTTTGAATTTAATCCAAAGACGCTTTCTTTGCCGCAGGCAGGTACGAAGATCTCTATCAAACCAAGGAGGGCCACGGGAGCCGAGACGATCTCTGGTTAATGAAGCAACATCCTCTAAGCGACGGATATTATTCAGAAACCATTTCCAACAGTCATCAATAGTGGAATCAACGGGTAACGTCCAGTCAATTGAGGCTGCTTGTTCAACCAACAATTTCAATCCATGTTCCAGAAGTTTCTCCGTGGAAGCCGCGACGGCTGGGCCGGTTTACCCCAAGTCCATTCGAACCGAATAGCACAATGGTCGATTGCATCGATGGGCTGTTCCACGGATAAGTCAACCACATCTGACTCTCTGGGTGCCAAGAGTAGACGGAGTCTGGCCATTTCCATAGCGAGTAGGAACGAGAACGTGCTGCACGGGGTTCAAATCCAGAATCATATTTGGAAACTCCCGTTGGTACTCATCCCCAATTGTAACGAGGTCCAACCAGTTGATATCCGGAGCATTCAGGTCACCGAGTATCATACAATCGTTCCTCGTCCCATGGTGGCGGAGCAGGTCAAATAATGCCATGATACGAGCGCAAGGTGAACGATAGGTGACACCGATCATTGCTGATACATTACTGGACTTGATCTGACACCAAATGCTTTCAGAAAAACCAGCATCATCTCGGAAACGATCAACAACCTCCACGGATAAATGTGCTTTGACGTATATCGCCACCCCACCACCATAAATTCGTAATGAACTTTCTGCTCCAACTATTCAAAGTTGTTACTTTTTTGGTAGAACTAGACATCTCCGTACAAAATGTTCAGCTAACGAATCAATTTGTAATAATTGTGGCAAAATTAGCCATTTTCAACGTGTATGCAGATCGAAACAATCTACGCAAATCTCAAACTGTACATTCAGTCCCTTAATTTCTACAACAATTTGAGCACCGTCATTGGTCTACTTGTCTCGCGCATCCGCGTTAATAACTGTTAACAAAGTCCGCCTCCATGCCCTATTTGACACCGGAAGTTCTTCCAGTTATATATCACAATCAGCTGTAAAAGCAAATGACTGGATCGTACATCCTGATAAATCTTCGGTTACCATGGCTTCTACGTCACTCTCATGTGAGACATGTGGTTTTTGTTACGTTGATATCCAGTACAACGGTATATCATACAACCGCTTCAGAATATCAGTGCTCCCCGGTCTTTGTACCGATGTCCTTCTCGGACATGATTTTTTGGGCCTGCATGACAAAATTGAAATTTCGTTTGGTGGCACCCAGGGTACGCTCGCTCTACGCGGAGTGACAGCGGCTCAACTGACATCATCCGCCTTGTTTTCAAATCTCGCACCTGACTGTGAACCGATCCCTACAAAGTCTCGACATCATACCCCAGATGATGAAGTTTTTATCCCCACTGAAATTAAACAATTACAAAAGATGGCGTCATCGAATCCTTCTCGGGTGAAGAAAGTTTACATTTACGGTTTGCTGGATACCGTCACAAAAGTTAATCTCATGCATAAGCTTCTAAAATACGGCGACGTTGACGACGTATGGATTGCTCGAAACCCTCCCGGTTTTGCATTTGCGCAATATGTAAAATCGACAGACGCGGGAAAAGCAGTACGAGCGTTAGACGGGCTTATAGTATGCGGCTCGCAAGTGCGTGTAAAATTTGCAAGGATGGATCGTTCCGGCAAAGGTTCAAGCTTTCTTGGTTCACGTTCAGTCGCTCGTGGTCCATCGCGTCGCTACGCTTCATCAAGACGAGGAGGAATGTATTCGCCTCCATATGAAGGTTCTCGCTATCCTTACGATCAAGGAAATTTGTTCTACCCAGATATTGCGAATGCGAATGCCCAACAATCGCTGCGGGTTATCTTTTTCTTTAGCCGGGGAGAATGTCATGAATCTACGTTATACTTTTGAAAAATATTGATTATGTATACATTCTTCTTCACAACTGTATAACTCCTCTTCATTTCAGCTGTCCTATTCTGATTCTAGACGAGTAAAGCGCTATATCTATCAATCGTTTCGTTCTATCTGATAGTTGTGATTCTATACCTGCGTTACACCTGTGTACTGCAACTATCCGTTCATTCAACGCTATTGATTGTTGTCTTCTGCCGTCCACCCAATAGCTCAGCGGCTCGCGACATGCAATTGCTGACAGATCTGAACCACGCATTAACTGTTTCCCACACACATGTCCTCATTATGGGTGACTTCAACATAACCTCTATTAAATTAACTAATGGACGTTATACACACTCATCCACTTTACAACCACTCCACACACCCAATACGTTTTTATTCGCAGCATTCGCCCTCATTGCTAGACTGAATTCTGACTAATGACGAATTTCTGATTGGATATATCAAACGGAAACCCCCATTCGGTCGCAGTGATCATGTCTTCCTCCACTTCGACCTAATTTACTGAGCTCATAAGGTAAATGCACGCTCTATTTATTCATGTAAACGGACAAACTACGCCTCTCTCAACGCTATCATTAATGAACAAGATTGGATTAATAACTCATCAACTTCGGCGGAAGATGCCTGGCTTCATTTTTCGACCCGCTCACAGCATCTGCAAAGCTTATGCATCGTTGCCAAAAACGTTTCTATCAAAAGTCGAGGTTTTAGTCCAATTCGTAGTCGCATTCGAAAATGAATGCGGGAAAGAAGTATTGAATGGGCTACCTATCACAGTATGCCAACTCCTGCAAACTAGGAGCGATATCGGAAGCTTCGTAACAAAGTCAATTTGCTAGTTCGTGATGACAAACTCGCTCATGAGTACAGACTAACGAGCTCTTTTGTCATCAATCCCAAACGGTTATCTAGTTTGTGAACCACTTGAGGTATGTTAAACCTGGTGTTACGATCGTTGAAACTCCACAAGGCTTGACCCAGGTTGCTGCAGCTGCGTCCGAAGCTCTGAAATGTCATTTTGCCTTTGCTGGGTGGTGCTCTCCGAGCACCTTCAGAGTCACTCATACCACGAAGGTCAATGGATAAAGGTCAGACGAACACGGTCTCAACCTAACCCGCTGCCCTGTGGGACAGGCTTTTTAGCCAGAGACTTTGGTCCAGAACCCTAATTGTTCTCCTGTCTAGGCATGGGCGACCTGGCAGTATCTTAGCCCGCATACAACCATGACCATGACTATTACTACGAAAACTAACTAACTCCATTTTGCCTCAATTTTTCAATCTTCTTTGGGCAACATCACGATTCCTGTAAATTCATCCCCATCTTATTCCACTTTATCTGACATCGAATTTACACCCACAGTGATATACCGTAAACTAAAAAACTTACGGCCCTCCAGTTCCGCTGGACCACACGGTTTTCATCCCCGAACCCCACGCGAATGTGCCTCCTCTCTCTGTTATCCACTGGCTAATCTTTCCACGCACCGTTTTGCTAACGGCTGTGTCCCACTTGACTAGAATTGTGGATCTATCTCTCCCATCTATAAAAGCGGCTCTCGATCTATCGTGTCTAATTACATTACTCTATGTTATAACGAAACTTAGGGAATTTATTATCAGTGATTCCCTGATTCATTTCATTGAAGGACTTTACCTTCTGTGCGATTCGCAACACGGTTTCCGTCCCCAGAGAATATGTGTGGCAAACCTGATGCTCGCACGTGACCACTGGACATTCGATGTCAACAAGGGACGTGAGATTCACCTAGTAAACTTAGATTTCTCGAAAGCTTTCGAAAGAGTCAACCATCGATTTTTGCTCCGCAAAATATGTTTTCTAGGGATTGCAAGTCAGTTGCTTCAGTGGCTTGAGAGTTATTTATCAGATCGCCGCGCATGCGTCCGCGTCGATGGATGTCTCTCTTCAAGTTTCAGCATATCCAGCGGTGTCATTCGAGGTTCTGTACTCGGGTCAACCCTATTCCTATCCTTTATTGAAGATGTCGTTCAAGCGATTGATTCCCACACGGTCATGTATGCCGACGACATGAAACTCTGGAGAGTCATCACATGTCAACACGACAGCGATCAACTACGGGACGACCTCCATTCGCTTTATGTGTGGTCACTCAAAAATCGCTTACCGTTCAATACAGAGAAATGCCGCGTCATTTCAACGCCTACAAACTCTATTCGAAGCTATTAACTTGGATTACACCCAATTGAGACGACTTTCTCAGAAAGGGACTTAGGCATTATCGTGCAGTCCAGCATGTCAGTCTCGGCTACGTGCCTGAGAGCAGCCAATAAAGCAAACGCCATGTTTGGTCTTCTGAAACGTGTTTTTCGCATATTTGAACCTCAATGTTTGTCGCTTTTGCTCAAAGCATTCATCCGTCCATATCTCGAATACGCCGTTCAAGTTCGGTACTTGTGGTTACTGAAGGACCAAAGACGTTTTGAAGCTACCCAGCGACGTGCCACGAAACTTGTCAGAGATCTGGCCTCGTATCCTTATCCTAAACGTCTTCGCCCCTCAATCTCTTTTCAGTGAAATACAGAAGGCGCCGTGGTGACATCATTCTCACCTACCAAATCCTCTCATCCACTGATCACCTTTGTAAACACATTCTCGTCCTTAATCGTGAAACTGCACATCTTCGTGTCCATTCACTCAAACTTTCATATCAACACTCACGCCTCAACTGTCGCAGGCATTTCTTCTCCCTCCGGATATGTACTCACTGGAATAGTCTACCCTAGGAAGTCATATCCGCAACATCCGTAGAGGTTTTTAAACGGAGTCTGAACGCTCATTTAAATGATCTGCACAACAACATACCTTGAGGCCTTGTCTGTCCGATCGCTGCTGTTCTCGGATAAGCACTTATCCACTACACCGCATCGCGTACTAGCTTCATTTTTCATGTCTAACGCCACCCCGCTATCGCCTCGCAATATAAGGAAGGCGCAATTCCAAATCGAGTGTGCCCCGCTATAAGGCCTCCCCGTTCCCTCACAAATGACATTCACTATTTTATTTCCACCACACTGTACATACCAACGTTTGGTAATTTTTAAGCTACGCTTTTACACCAAAATAAACCATTCAACCATTGAATCGTGTGCAGTGGCGGCCTTTTCGTAGATATCTACTTGGAGTGTTGGATTAATCTTGTCTGTTGTCGAGTTAAGTGGCGAAGAAAACTTGTTATGATGCGTGATAGTTAAAGCCGCGAGAAAGCTGTCATTCTGATGTCCTTCACATAACTTTATTGAACGCATGTTCGATCCAAGGTGTAGGCACCTCATCCCTGTTTGTCTGTGCCTAATGTGTAGGCTCGGTAGCTTTCTAGGTCCTACCTTTCCTTATCTTTTTAACATTTTTCTATGTCACGGTTGTATAGCAGTTAACCACTTGGTACTTGTTCCCGGTGTAATACTGTTGATGATGATGAATATATTTTCATCAAATTGAATAAAATACTTGATATAGAGATTATCTGTAAAGCAATATGATATAGTTCGACCAATTCTGATGGTGAACGACACTTGAATTAATAATGATCTATCGTGTGGTAGACATCCTTGAGGGTAATAGTGATGAACAGAAAGTGTTGTATCAAGACTGTTTCTAGAATACCTCTATAAGACAGTTCTTATGCGTAAAATGATTCTAATATCACTTTTGTTTAGTGCTCAGAGGAATAGGAGGTAAAATAGCAAATGAACAGTACAGAAGATAACATAAATTACAAGATGCATAAAGTTTTCTGTTTCATGTCATTTTGTTCGACTGCTATCCTTAACTCTTTTGCGGTAATGTATTGCTGGTGGCGCTTGTTTTGTTGTTCTCTTGTTTTTCACATTCGAACTTCGTTCTAATTCTTTTTACAGCGTTTTCACAATGACCACTTTGGCCACTCTAGAACGTATGAGCGAAGCGCACAATGCGACCCGTGTATCGACAGACGGAGGTAAGCTCGATGGTGCGCAGTTTTTGTAACTATTTCATCAATATTTTCAACCCGTCGGTAGGTTTTGTATTTATGTATGGAATCATTGGCCGATAGCCTAGCAGATTATTGGTATTGCATCGTCGTTTGTGTGTAAAACCCGAATGGGACTACTTCGTCAATTGAAACGCTGTGATGCATTTGACCGTCATGTGATTGTGATGTACATTGACCGGAGGAGATCAACACCAAGTGTATCAAAGTTAGCTCAACAAGTGAAATGTAATAATCTAAACCCCTCTCCAATGCAACTGGAGGTGTACGGGAGTGGTAGTTGTCTGTGTGTCGATTGTGACTTGTGGTAGTGTTGGCAGAGAACAGCTAGCGTCCGACAGCGTCATACTTTGGAGAATGATCGAGGTATTATTGTCATAATTACCACAAACTGCGTCGCACCGATAGTGGTACTTAACCGCCATACAATTGTGTAACGATGAAATTCGAAATAGACGATCAAAGGTAAAACCCAAAGGGCTCGTGAACCTGTGGAAGCTTAGGCACAGACACACGGGATGAGGTACCATACACTTCGAATCAAACATGCATTCGATCGAGTTTCGTGAACGAGTAGAGCGACAGTAGCACGTCAGCTTCCTTGCCCTTAATCATTGTCACGCCACTTCTTTAGGCATCATACAAGAATAATCTAGCACTCAAAGAAGATGTCTACAACATCATTATGTGACGTGCATGCTAGTCAACAGCCATGAATAATCTTTATACTGTCACCCCTTCCGTTTCAGGAGAATACCGTGTTGTACCATGAAGGTCCCGCTAGCTTGGCGGATGCACGGCTGTGGATTGCCGAGTTTTCGTTAAATCGCGCCAAAGCTCGTTTAGAACGAACCCGAAAATCCTTGCAAGAAATGCCGATCGCTTTGCGTAAGGCCAAACAGCAAGAATATTTGAAGGTGCTGCGGGTAAGTTGTGTTGTTCCATTTCGTTGTTGGCTGTTGATCTCTCGTCTCAAGCCAGTTGTTCCCATTTCGTTTGACGAGAGAATATCTGTAACGCGATTCACGCCATCTATAGCGTCGCAGCCAGATTCGTATTCGTTATCCCAACTCTGTATGAACATACTGTGCGGTATGCAAACTGGCGAGTAAGCGTTCTTAGAATGTCTTATCGTTTTCCGAATCAACTCGGCGATAAATTCGAATGATGTCCATCGCCCAGTTGCTTCGAAAGAAGTTTCGCTGATGATGTCACTTAGTTTGGTGACGAAACGTCCGCAATCAACCATACCAGTGCGGAGAAGAACTATGACCTACAAACAGAGGGACGTATTCGTTTGCGAGGATGGGGTCCAAAAGTTCCACCTAATAGTTGGTGAGTTTCTTCATCCCAGCGCGCCATATTATGCACTGTATCCGTTCATTTCTCACAGCCTCTACAAGGCGTGGTATGGTAAACTGTGATGAAGCATTCGAAGACGTATCCCGGTAATCGCAAACGAGGAAGCGTATGCATTGCTATTAGTCGTGACCTCTTGGTCCCACCACTCGTTGGCAGATGCTGCCACTGAATGCGAGCAATCCTGCGCAGGCAACTGGTTGCAAAAACAAAGTTGATGGACATCTCCAGCTCGGATAGACCAGGTTTCGCAACCATAGTGGAGTGTAGCACGCACGACTGCGTTGTAGATTCGACCTTTAGTATGGATATATAGTGAATTAGCGCCCCCATCCAGCGCCTAATGTAAGCCGGGAGGTTTCTAACCATGTGGGCAAAGCCAAGATTAGTTATCCGGTTTCCCGGATTCTAGTAGTATTCTAGTTCGTCGAGTGTCAAGGACAGTTGCAATTATCGCTACCATGTGTAATAGTGCATGACTAACATTTAGACTACTCAATCGGTCCGAAGCGTATTTCAATTAATTGGTTTTTATGCTCGGGTGATACAGCAGATAGGACGTCCGGATTGTCCAATCTAAGAGATTTGAATTCGCAGTGGTTTCTTACCCTTAGTGATATGGCTCAAAATCGTCTTCTTTTGTGCGTTTGATTAATCTTGTATGTTGTTGAGTGATCTGGTGATAAAAGCATATTGTGATGCTTAGCCGTTAAAGCGGTAAAGAAACTTTCATGCTGATGGCTCTCTCGATTGAATGGCTACTTGTTTCAAGGTGTAGTCACCTCATCCTAGTGTGTCTTTGCCTACGCTACATGGATGTGCAATCGTGCAGCACTTTTGTGCTATACAGCTAACACCTTGCTAAATTGATTTGCCACCGGTAGTGAGCTACTTGCAACTACTACTCACTGGAGTCTCACTGGCATTACTATTTTCTCTCCGATGTCTGTCTAGGCCTCGACAGATTTCAATCCCAATAGGCAGTACCTTTCGGGAAGTGAACCTAACCCAAATCCCCGGCATTCCCAGGTGATTGGAAATAACTGCCATTCTGTCCCCGCGGTAGAATCATATCATCTATACATCTACATCAGTCCTCTTTGCCAACAATGACTTGTTACGGAAAACGTTTCATTGTGTCGACTAGCATGCTTCACCGTCCAAAATCCAACTCCCTGGGTTGACTTAACCCTCCCCCGATTTTAATTTTACCCTTTAGCGGGAAAGAACAAAGGAGCGCGATAACTGTTCTTAATCTTTTTACATTTATATTCACCCGTATCTCGTAGAATACCAACCTGCTATGCAGTCAAGTCGGCGACGTCCGACCACTGAGTATGTGCCAATTTTCCCCGGACGGTGAGCAGCTGGCCACGTGTTCCTGGAGTGGTTTGTGCCGTGTTTGGAGTGTGCCCCAGTGTTCGTTGGAGCTGAATCTCCGTGGTCATGGAGCGCCGGTGTGCAGCGTTGCGTGGCATCCCCGTGCACGGTTGGAGTCCGAGCAGCAGCTTGCGTTGGCCAGTTCCGCACAGGTAACGCCGGTTGGTGTTGTAACTTTGGTCATTTTTATATGGGTCCTGAAAGCGAAAAGTGCATGCTTGTCGAGAGAATCCATGTTCGGTCATTTTTGTGGTTCCCACCACACTCAACTCGTTTGTGTTGTTTTATACCTATTTGAAAACCGGATGGTTATTACGCTTCAGTAGATTGCAATGTTTTGTTCCATTAGCTTACTTTAATTTTACTTTTGTGCGACTATCTCCTCATGGAGGATAAGTCGGCTTCTTTTGAAGTGTCTTGGGAATTTGGGTACAAAGCAGCGTCCCCAGCACCACTCTGCGTTTGTTCGAGTCAGCTACTCTAGCCTCTGTACAACCAAATGCGACCTACAAGGCAGCAGGGAGTTGACAGAAAGAGGTGGTGTGCACCAACTAACCGTCTACGAGACTCTGCTCCAGATTTTTCCTCAGGGTTTACTCCCGAAGCCTTTCCCGCGATTGGGTATCCCGCAAGGCAGCGGAGGTTTAAAATCAGGGTTTTCCTTCCCTTAGATGAAATGCCCACCCAGGCTAACGAGCTCCATCTGCCCGAAGCAAACTGCTTTTCATGCGCCAGTCACTCGCCCTCGCCCCTTCTCCTGTTGGTAGAAGCAGTTCCGCCGGCTTCAGAGAGCCAATCGTGTAGGCCAGAAGCTGGACTTGGTTATCAGAGGCTATTTGAGACGCACGCCATATGGGAGCATTTTATATACAGTGGGAGCTTATCCCCACTGCCACCCCCTGCTATGACAACCTTTGGAACCGGATGGTTATTTCGCTTAATTAGATTGCAATGTTTTTTTCCATCAGCTGCCATTCATCTGAAAAGGACATCGTCCATGTGACATTGATTTTCTTGGCCAATACTCGTCTTTCTCCTGTTTCTTTGTGGGTCACATATTGCTTTTAAGGTGTCCGTCTGCTTTCAGGATTCAAGAATTTATGATCACAGAATGACATAGCTTCACAATTACCCTATCATAGTAAATATTCGTTCATGTAAAAAGAATTAAAAATAATTATGTAATGCCAAGTGTAGTCTAGTTGAATTTGCCTACCATGAGTCAATACGCAGGTGTCGTTAAATCGTTTTGCAACAAATAATTGTTTAAATTTCAAATCAACGTTTCGACTCTAGGAGCGATGACAAGACTTTCGGGGAATGCATTCATTTGAAAACATGCACGTACAGAATAGAAATATCGGCGACAGCTGATACGATAGTGGGGAATTTGTAGAGTCGCTGAGTGGCTGCCTGTATGTTGTGACCCACAGTATTTGAATAAATGTTTTAAAGGATGATGTGGGGTATTTTATATTTTGTATGTTTGTATTACATCACTTTGAAGACTTCTTTTAAGGGGAGTAGCGCGTCTCATTTTCTTCAATTGATCCTCTTACGTTAGTTTCCGGAAACCACTTACGAGTTTGGTTGCACGATTGTATATTTTAACAAGCAATATTACATCCTTTTTTAACCACTAAGTCCAAGCTTGTGATGCAGGCTTCATGGTTTGAATTAAGTAGCATTTCGTGATGGTGGGCAACGTTCCAGGCGAGAATGTTCTGAAGTTTGGAAGCACGCTTGTAGATGACCTCACAATACAGGCTGTACTTCAGGCAGCCGCATACCCAGACTCCAAGATCCCTTTCCGACTCGGTCTAGCTCAAAATAGTCTGCCCAAAGTGATATTAGTACTCGAATGGCTTACCTATTTACAACACCTTGCATTTTTAGAAATTGAATGGCAGCTTATTCCGTACCGACTATTCATGGAGAGCATCTTACTTACTTTGCCACTGTACACAGTCCGCAGTTGATTTTATCCGCGTCCAAATTTTAATCATCTTCAGTAAAGAGAATCACCTTGCATGAGAGCTTCTCTGGTAGGTCGTTGATGTAAACGTACTGGCCGGAGGCCAGTGGCGGTACGCCACTAGATGCACCAATAACCCGTGATTGTACCCCGTTGATTCGAACGATCGCCATGCGCCCACTGAGGTAACTTCCAAGCCATCCAAGTGCTTGAATCGAGTCAGTGTGGTCTTGCTGGAGCATTGTGCGCTATGCATGTTACTGCTGTTTGTCTCGCTTTGGAAGCACTTTATTGCTCCCGCGTGTACCATTGCGCATGACTTGTGTACTGCGCAGTTAACACCGTTCTAAATTAATTTACCACCAGTGCTGACCTGTAGTTATCTAGGCCTGGACAACCTGACAGTATCTTAGCCCACGTGCAGTCGTTGACTGTACGGCACTTTGCCTGGATCCAGACTTGTGCTCTCATACCATACTTCTGGCATCCTGTAAAACAATAATGAGTTGACTAACGTGGTTATCATGAGTCATCTTGGCCACTGGGTTTCCTCCCGAAGCTTTCTTTGCCGTCATCAATACAGTGAAATTTGTCTCAATGTTTTCTAGCTTCGTTTTGTTTAGCCGCTCGAAAGAAATGTGATTTTAGTAGTCGGGGCTAACATTGTGATTGCTTTATTTAGGCGGATAAACACAGCTAACTTAGCATCTCCCTGTTTTTTCACAAAAATCCTCATTTGCATGCATTCCCATCACACACACCCCACGACCGGTTTCGTGCTGTTTGCACTCATCAGGCCGAGACAGTGCGATCAGGATCCGTATAACTTGTTGTTTTACTTGTAATAAACTTTTGTTTTCTCTTGCATTTCAGGATGGTAGTGTTAAGCTTTGGAGCCTAGACAGCGAGGAACCGCTAGCAGATATCGAGGGACATTCACCCCACCGTGTCTCACGTTTAGCTTTCCACCCATCCGGACGTTTTCTCGGCACTGCTTGCTTCGATCACTCGTGGAGACTGTGGGATTTGGAGGTATGCGAAGAGGTTCTCCATCAAGAAGGTCATTCTAAACCGGTGTACGACGTGGTGTTTCATCCAGACGGTTCACTAGCCATGACCACCAGCATGGATAGCTACGCTCGTATTTGGGATCTACGTACTGGACGGTGTATCATGTTTCTTGGAGGTCATTTGGAAGAGTTGCTGGGTGCTGATATCGCGGCCAATGGATATCACGCTGCGACATCCAGCGCGGACAACACAGTGCGTGTTTGGGACTTGCGGCAACAGCAGACCATCTATGTGATCCCAGCGCACACCGGTGTCGTGTCAAGTGTAAGATTCGAGCGTAAGTCTCACCTGCTTACTCCGTCGTCTGTCGTACAAAATCCTGGGTTTATTTACTTTTTCTTACTCCTCCTCATTATACACATATCATTTCATACTATGCTATACAGATGCTTCACTTTCACACCATAATGATTGCTAAGCACTCGGTCAGTGAACCTCCAAATCTGAAAAGGACTGATGACGGAGTCTTCACTCTGCTGGGTGGTAGAATTTATGTATGTATGAACGCACAAGCCCGCATCCAGGCAAAGTGCCGCACAGCCATAGACTGCACGTGGGCTAAGATACTGTCAGGCTGCCGAAGCCTAGACAGATATGAGAGACAAAAGAGAAATGGTAGTGAGACCCCCGCGTATTTCAGCATGCAGCTCACTACCGTTGACCAATCAATTTCGCACAGTGCTAGCCACAGAAGTTTTGTACGATTGCACATGCGTGCAACTCTGCTTGACACCTACTTACAGCCCAGTCTCAATTTAGCTGACGAGTTGGGTCATACTTGTGTCATGCCTCGCGAGACCAAATAGAATTTCCCTGAGGGCAACTTTCCTAACGTTTTCCCGACGAATCCAATAACACTAGCGAACGCCAATCGGTCTACACGCACAAGTCCTCTTCATTCGTTACTGGCTCATTTCATCGAACATTGAGGATGCGTCGGAGACACCAGTGGTCGAAAACCTCTAGTTTCCGCATATCCTCCAGCCGCACAGCCAACATCTCGCATCCATAAGTGAGAACTGGGCGAATCGCCGCTCTGTAAACGCACAGCGGCTGATTTCTCTACGGGTAAATTGAACCCAACGTAGTCGCGTAAACGCCGTGCGCGCAGCTTGTACACGGGTTGGTATCTCATCCCTGGCTTGGCCTGACGGTAGCACGGGCGAACCAAGGTAACCAAAAGTGTTCACGATCTCCAAGTTCTCGCCATCACTTACATCTAATCGTGCCAAGCGGTTCATTTCAATCCCACTCCACGTTGGACCCTTTTGACTGACCTTGACTTCGTTCGTTAACTGTTGACGTTCTCAATCTCTTCTTGTTCCCGAACAATTGGTCATTCAATCAGTTCGTCTGCAAGTTCTTTTGAAATCCGCATTCTCGATTGTTGGTAATTGTTTCGTCGGCCTTTCTTTGTTTTGTACAGTGCCTGAGGGTTATATTCCACCTTTAGATGCCACCTTAGATCTGTTGACTGGCACACACTAGCCTCCACACTATTAATCTGTGCAGCACTTTGCTTGTTGCCTGGCTGGCTGGTAATTTCATACGTACATACTTGTTTGTTAACCACGCTTACCTAGATTTGTAAGTCAAAGAAATATCAATCAGTCTGTCTCATATCCTGTTATGCAGCTCACTACCAGTAGTTTCCTATTTATTATTATGAAGTGCTTTCAAATGTGCGCTTCTAGATACGCGCGTTACAACCAATCGCTCCTAGTGCTGTGATGTTAAACTGGTCTCCGTCTATTTTAGCTGGGAACTTTAGCTATTTGGTCACCAGTTCTTTCGACAAAACCGCCAAACTCTGGGGTCACCCGGTGTGGGCACCCATCAAACCGCTGGAAGGGCATAACAGTAAAGTTTCATACGCGGACATCAGTCCCGACGGCCAATACATCGCAACCTCTTCGCACGATCTCACCTACAAGTTGTGGACCAAGGATGCCGATTTGTAAATTTTGTATGGGTGTGATTTGTGTACAGTTTGTTATCAATAAAGTTTACATCTCCCGTGAGTTTTCAATCTTGCTCCCTTCCGCTTTATGATGACTGATATTCCTACATTGGTGTAGCCTTGGTACTGTATTGCCGTTTAGAGGGAAGAACTTGCTCTTGACTACTCATTTTGGAGGGACTTGGCAAAGCGTCATCTACTAGCTGGGTTAAGAGCAGATACTGCTCTTAGCTTCTGAACTTAGATCTCGCAGTTAGTGTGCAACTGCTATCGTTTGACCGAGTACTGCCTATCGCTGTGGGTGAGTGTTTTCCTTCCTAATTGGACTATTTAGTTATTCTAAAAATTGTAGAGCCAGAAACCATTATTTCATTGTCATCCATGACCGAAGGAGGCCAGCATCGGCACTGAATCCAATAGATAATTACCCGTATCATTAGACACTTGAAACCTCTATACCCCGATGGCTAACTCGACTCAACACTACGCGCAGCAAGTACAAAGGCAGACCTCTTAGACAAAGAGCTTTGCCCGTCTCTGAACAAAAGGCAGATTAGGCTCCGGATCGTATTCATGTATACTGATGTGCGTAGACAACATGAACCAGTCGAAATTGCTAACCATCAGGGCCTTTGAAATATGAACGCTCCGCCAACATTTTAAATGGGAAAATATGCGAAGGCTAAAACAGAGTCTCACCCGTGGGTACATGAAGACAATTGCGGAGCATGTCGTGCGGCGCTGGTCGCGATAATAGTGGGGTGGTACCGTCTCCGTATCAATAACAGATCACAGCTTGTTTGCGAGTGCTTGCTACACGGTAATTTAACAATGGTGCTTGATAATTCGTCTGAAATGCTTACCGGTACGAGTCTTACTAATGTGTGAAATCGCAAATCCGTATTCGCTTCTTGCTAACGAAAACAGTGAGGATTAGCCACGTGTATGTTTCCTAATTGTTTGATGAGAAAGAAAAGTAATGTAGTGTATCTTGCATATCTTTTATTACTTTAATTAACTGTGTACAACACAGGACTCCATCCTTCAATGCGCTCACGAGTCGTTCTCTCCGCTGGATCTTTTAGGTTGCATAACGCCCAGAATCCTTGTTTATAATCTTGTGCTTAAACCAACTACCAATTCAGTCTGAATAATCACAAGGCACAGCTGTGTTCACTCACTGTTCAAAATAAAATGGGTAGTTTACGTTCGTCAACAGAGCGACCCGCTTCAAGTAAACTGACACAGAATTAAACTAGTTGCGCTTCTATGCCAATGTTGGAGAAGGTTGGTACGAACAACATGTTTAATCACATGTGCCCACACTCATCTAGACAAATTCATGAACAAACCTTGTCATTAATTCGCATACAATCAGACAACCAAGACATGCAAATCCCGATCCTACTGTCCCTACCTGATGAGTGCAAACAGCACAAAACCAGTCGTTGGTATGCGGGATGGAAACCCATGCATCTACTGTATTCCATTAGGTGTATTAAATCTTTTCTTATATAACTCATCTGTGCTGGCCGCTAGGTTCAATTGTATTCGTGATGTTGTTACATTATCAACTACTGCGCCGCATTTGCTATTCCATTTTATCCGAATACAACAGCATGCTACTTCGATCGGAATCGAAATTTCGCATTTTCCACGATGGCTGCTAACTTACCAAAGTACGGATATGCAATCGTGCGGCGCCTCTTTACTGTGGAGATGACGCCTACTATATTGTTTTGTCAATAATAGTGAGCTGCATGCGAATTCAAGCTGGAGTCTCACTGCCATTGCTATTTCCTTTTTTCATAACTGTCTAGACCTGGGCAACTTAAGTGTATTTTATCCCACATGCAATCTTTGTGCCGCACTTCGCCTGGATCAGGTTTGTGATTATATACATTCCAAATTAAATGAGGAAACGATATAGAACAATGATTGATTGCTGCCAGACGTTATATTTTTGGTTGCACGTTGTTATTTATTCATGAACATCTGAAAATAATAAAGTTTGCGATGAATATATGTATATACATTATATTTCAATAGGAAGTAAGTGTTTGACCAAAATAAATTCGCGTTCTTATTTTTACTTTTCTGTGATTCATTTGAGTAAGCATCCGATACATCCAGCATAGATCGATTATGAACTCTTAGTGGGTAACATACTAACTGGTCTGAACTTCAGTTTGCAGTCAAAAGATGTGAATGGAATCACATGTCGTTGAAAAGTACAATGACGAAATGATTTGGGTGTTTGGATATGCTCAAACGTTTAAACCTCACTTCTAACTAGGACTGTCTTTATAAAGCATCACATGCCCTCAATCTAACCAGTCGGGTATTTTGGACATTTTCGCCTGAGATCTTACCACGGATCATGAATACATACCTGAAACCAGTCATGGAATAGGCTGTGCAGTTATGGTCTACATGGCTCGAGAAAGATGTACAACTTATGCAGCGAATCCATTACGTCTCAATAAAACTGGTTCTCAGCGTCCGAAACAAACCTTACGAAGAAAGGATAGCTTACCACAATGTGTTCGACTTTCACAAACGATGAATCAGTGGAGACCTTATACTACTTTCCAAAATATTCCATGCGCCAAACCTTCCTTCAAAATTGAATCTTCACGCGAATGGTTAAGTGGATTCATCAGAGCCACAAGTATACCCTAGTTGTACCCGATTCCGTTTCTGTTTTGCTTGGAACATTTAACCTTCTCCCTTTTCATCAACTCACTAGTTTACTTGAAGTTAACACGAGATAAGACGATTTTTTTAATTATTCTTTCGGATACTACTTAGTGGCTTAGCTCGTATTTATACACTTGCATGTTAATTTTCACCAATCTATAGCTTTTATTTAGCTTGATGCTTTTTAGACCATTAACCACATTGAACTACACATTGAATTCATGGAAAAGTTAGGAGCTGTAATAACTGTAAACTGAGTTTATGTACCACGAGAGCTGTTTGATTCAGCTTGCTCAGACTGATGTGATGTTGCTGCTTTCGTTCTGCTTTTCGAACGTCACATACTACTTATTAACATAACTCTGACTTTAAACATCAATCTACCATTGCTGTTATTTGAATGTTGAAAGAATATTAAAAACAGTCACCGATGCTGCGTTGCACCGACGATTGGTCTTAGCCTAGTCCCCAAATGAAACCTAAATTTCAATTTGCAAATGAGGATTTATCCTCGAATTCGCTAACAAAAACGATCATGTGCATATCTCTAAATATAAATTTGTCCTCGTGTAAATTCTACAAAATCTGATAGACTGGGCATGAGCTCGACTGTCGTCCGAATGCATCAATCAAGGTCTCCGTGTAAGGAACAAGGCAGATATGCTCAAATGCTGCGTTATCACAAGCAGCCTATTACCGATAACAAGAAATCATATCATTTCCGGTCATGTTGAGGAGAGGTTGCTCTCGAAACTTGATTTTTACGTGTAGGTGCTCTCGCAAACGTGTGTAAACTGGTTCTGTTCCGTGCAACCGAATTACAATGTTCGGTGCTTTTGTTGTTAACGCCTCACGCATGGTGCGAATACATTGTATACATAATTACACGTCCACGCGTGTATCTTAAGTAGATGAACTGTGCTCCATTACTCACAATTGTCATTCATTTCGTTGGAGCCGATTTTTAAGCAATGTTCCATTCCTACGACATTCAGTGTTGAGGTTTTTGTTGTGATCCAATTTGTATCTTCACACAGACCAACAAGAAGCACGACGTCTTGTAATTAGGCTGCTAGTGGTTGATCCAAGTTTGTTTGAATTTATTTCTTTAGTTAACTCGCAAAATACCGATGAGATTCTGCATCGTCATCTTCGCTTTCAGATGAACACGTTGGACATTATATTCAATCAATATGCGTCGTATATTGATTTCCGAGAACATTAAGTTCACATTGTCATTGTTACTGCATTACTTTTGTTGACATACATGGGCGACCGTGCAGTACATATGTAGTATACAAGCAAGATCGTGTTAATATGATTTTCCAAGGCTGGTTGGCTGCATACCGAAACATGCTGGCTTCTCACTTCCATTTTTCGATCTCACATCAGTTTAGGCCCCGGAAATCCGACGGTATCTCGACGATGTTGCAATCTACGACTGCGAATCACTGTACAAGTCTTCAAGTTTTTACTCTTGCAAGTTTACTTTGGATGCGTGTTTTAGTTACCAATTGCACTTTGTGCATCGCGATGTACCGTATCGCATGGTGCCAGCAACTAGTTCTTGAAACACTAATTTAGTTAGGAATATATTTTGCACCGAAAACGTCTGTTTTGCTATTTCCACGTTTATTGATTGATATGACTGGCATAACTGAGGGCTCACGAATCTTCATCTTCCTACTTTTCGGACATCATGTGCCGAATGTTTAACTTCCTCAAAATGCAGACGCGACATTGGCAGATCGTACAAACTTGAGTGTACAGCAAATCGTTAACGGTATAGCGATTTGTCTGAATATGAACCACTTCTTGTTTAATGGACAGTTATATAAGCAAAAGGAAGGTTTAGCGATGGGTTCACCTATTTCCCCAGTGTTAGCGGATATGTACATGGAGCATTTTGAAGAGTTAGCTCTAAAAATGTAGCTCTTCGACCAAAGATATGGTGGCGTTATGTCGATGATACATTCGCCATCATGAAACGTGACAGGTTGGAAGCATTCCATAGTTACCTTAACAACCTGGATCCCAAAATCCAAGTTACAAAGGAGATTGAGTCGACAGAAGGGACACTTCCATTCTTGGACTGTCTCGCGCGAAATCAGAATGGTAAAATAAGCACTACGGTCTATCGTAAGCCAATCGACACAGATGCGGTCTTGCGGTACTCATCAGCGCACCCCCAAAAAGTATTTAATTCAGTTGCAAAATCGCTGTTCTACAAAGTTGAACGCTCGTGCAGCGATGTCACCGATAAAAAGCGAGCCCATCAAGAAGTTAGTCGTCGACTTGCTGATCATGGTTACCCTAAGAGCCTAATTAAACGCCAACTGAAACGGGTTAAATACCCAGCACCCAAAACGAAAAAAGTTTGGCGTGCAACAGTTTCTATACCTTACGTTAAGGAAGCGTCAAAAGGGATAAGTCGAATCTTGAATAACGCAGGTATACGAGTAACGTATAAAAGGGGTAGAACGCTCCGTTCCTTATTAACGCATCTCAAGGATAAAACACCTTCAGGCTGCGCGACGAATTGCGTATATAAAATCAACTGTAAGGGTTGCTCGGGAGTATTTATCGGACAAACATCCAGAGAACTCAGTACTAGGATAAGTGAACACAAAAATCGAATCGGTAAGCAGCCACGCAATTCCAGTGAATATCAAACACTGATAAGAGATTCAGCACTAGCTGTACATGTGCTGGACACCGGTCACAGCGTAGATCTTGATAACTTAGAAGTGATAAGGCGGGGAATAAAACCATACATGGAACGACTTCACACTGAGGCGGTTGAGATAACAAAGGCTGGTAAGAATGCTATCAATAAGGTGGATGGGGCTGATATCTCCACAATCTGGAGTCGGGTCCTGCAGCGCATGAACATTAACGTGCGTAAACCCTAGTGTGCGCACCGATTACGCAATCGCGCTAATCTGTCACCAGATGTCATTCACACCTGCCAAGACTAAAACAATTGAGGGATTATACGGCACGTAGGGGTGGTGGTGCGTCAGTTGATATTGAACGCGCCTGCCCTTCTTAACGAGCGCAGAACCCACAATTGACTGTGCTGTTCTTAACCAGCTTATGATTGGTCAGGTGAATGCAATTTAAGCTTGATCCTTGTTCGTACTGACACCCTTGGTCTGACGAAGCTTCTGTGTCAGAAGTGAAACGTTCCCCATACACTACTCTCAGATTCATTACAAACTTCATTTTTTCATGATTATGATTCCCCGTTCTGTCACAAACATTTTCCATTACATTATATTAACCATAGCTTAAAATATCGGGGATGCATAAAAACAACAAAAATGTTTTGTCAATATGGAAATTTAGCTTAGGTATTAATGTGTGGTGTTGGATTTGGTCAACATATACTTGCCAAGTTCAGCCTTGAACATGTTCAAGATTGATGCGCAAATGATTTTTGGGTGCAGAGATTTCCATTAAAAACAAACTCGGACAGCAAGGAAGTACCTTCTGCAATTTGATCCGGAGTGTGGAATAAATGGAGTTTAGCCCTACGATCTGCTACAATGCGCTTCTTGCCGATGAAACAGGTGTGCAAGTGGGTTATCCACTGTATGCAGAATGTTGAACCGCAGAATCAAGTCATCACTGACACGACGGTACGGAAATTCAAAGAGGCTTAGAGTTGCAATCCTCTCCTCATATGGCCCGTTGTATAGCCCGATCACCAGTTATGTTATCCACTGAGTTCACCCAAGTTGAAAAAAGTGTTGCACCGTACCATTCATTGTATCGCCTTAGTATAGTGGGAATTATAGGCTGCCGCGATACATTGGATAGAATGTTTGGCTTCAAATACATCTTTTTCTGTTGGAGTGTTGAAAAGTCTGTTTATTCCATCCCCTTACTACTGTTGTTGGCTCTCTCAAGATCGTTTTGGCCGTGAATGTACATTGCGAGCGCAAGACGATCTCATATAGCGAAGTGTTTCACATGTCGAAATCGTCCGCTTCGGAAGAAACAGTCTCTCCCTGCCACGCACACAGCGTTCAGTAGTACTTGACCGATCGGTGACATCTGGGCACAGACAAATGAGTTGCCGTTCTAATCCTACAAAACGTAAAATTCGGTGGCTTGGCGAATCCCTGCACCGGAAATGTAAGCTTGGCATGCAAGACGTCTTCTGGAGTACGCAGCAAAGTGTCTGGGTGTTTTGAAACCTCAAGCTCGGAGAGCGTTGAAACACCTTGTATCCTAAAGCTGTTGGGTCTGCCAAGGATCATGCTGGAATGTAAAAACATTCAAATACTATAAGCATATCACATTGTTGATTGGATTCGACGTAATTTTTTCTCGTCTAGAATTTGTTTAAGATCAGAATTGGTTGTTATTTCACTTCAAAGGTCCATGAATACATGTGACTGTCATTATTAATTCTTGGAAGATTTGAGTTTCCGCTCTATATACCTCGTCATTCTTTGGTTATTGGCAATTTCTGAGTTTTGAGTGCTTCTCCGATGCACTCGGCTGTAAAATAGGTCATTACGGCCTATCACCCTGTTCAGTGGAACGCTTCTATCACGTATAACGCTTCGTGTTGCCAAAAACTGACAAATATCACAGACGATATCGACTAAATGGCTTGATAATGGGATACAACTGTTCGGGAATCAGAGTACTTCGAGCATTATTGAGTGAAAAATCGATAACACATGAGCATACGAAAGTGGGCTTTGTTTCTATTTGTTTTTTTGTATTTTTATCTATCATTTATCGGAATGTTTAAGCACAAGTAACTTACCTGCACATGCTGGTTAATCCACGCTCGTTTTATGTTTTTGTATCTACAAATAAAAAATTTACAGTTTTGATTTTCCTAAATTGTAAAATATTTGTGAGTAGAACGGAACATTTCATACATTGTTATTATCATCATCAAGTATGACACGCTCAATCGTATCATTGTAAATGCAAGTCAAAATTTAGATAACGACGAATAAGCCCACATGTTCGTTATTGGTGGTACATAAAGTGTCCTAATATTTTTCATGTTACTCTGAACAGGATGATTAGATACGCGTTGACTATGATACTTCGGAAATGATAAGTAGTGGCGATAATCTCTGAAGGAAGTGCCTTCCAGATAGAGCCAATCGTATAAAAAACACCGGTCGAAATGCGATCAACAAGATGATTGGAATGGACATCTCCCAGTAATAAATTAAAAAAACGTTTGTGACCAATCATGTGACCATATTAAAGTAAATAAAAGTCTAAAATGCATCAGTTTGGGTAGATTATTACGAACCTTTAGCTTCTGACATATAAGCTCAGTCACACCAAGGGTGTCAGTACGAACAAAGATCAGGTTTAAAGTGCATTCACTGGACAAATACTAAGTTGCCTTTGAACTGTACAGTTCATGTTAGGCGTCCAGCTTGTTAAGATAGACATGCGTAATTATGCATACTGTAAATCTGGTAACCCGATTGTCCACAAAACTCAACAGATGGAAAGATGGGTAGAGCACTTCTGATCTCTCTACTCTAGGGCAGTACGGTTTTACCGCATGCACTCGAAAATGTCCAGCGGTTACCGACCATTGAATATCTAGATACCCCTCCTACTCTTGATGAGCTCAATAAGACTATCGACCGCTTAGCGAATGAGAAGGCCCGTGGTGACGACGGAATTCCACCTGCACTCATCAAATGCGTTAGAGCAGCTTTATTACAACCTCTTCACCATTTGATTCTTCAGTGCTGACAGGCGGGGGGTGTCCCACAAGAGATGCGAGACACGAAGATCATCACGTTATTTAAGAATAAGGGTTACAGAGGCGACTGCAACAATAACAGAAGAATCTCCCTTCTGAATGTTGTAGGCAAATTGTTTGCTGAAGTCTTACAAGTTCTAGCTGATAGAATTTACTCCGAATCTCAATGTGGCTTCTGCAAGGGACAATCAACCGTTGACATGATCTTCTCCCTGAGACAACTTCAAGAAAAGTGTCGTGAACAGCGTGCGCCATTATACGCTGTTTTCATTGATTTAACTAGGCATTCGACTACGTCAGCAGGTAGGGTCTTCCAAAATGCTTAATCTGATAGGCTGCGACCCATGGCTGCTCAGGCTCGCTTTTTCGTTCCACTCAGGCATGAAGGGCTCGATCCATTTTAACAGTTGCAGTTCAGAAGCATTTGAAATTCGCCGAGGCGACAAACAAGGGTTTGTTCTTGCTCCCACGCATTTTTTGCTCTGCTTCTGAAGCACGCGAGAACAGAAGGCATTTACCTACGCACGCGAAGTGATGGCAAGCTTTTTAACTTGAACCGGTTGTGAGCACAAACCAAGGCACGAAATGTGCTAATCCGTAACCTGCTGTTTGACGACGATGCAGCATTGATGGCTCACTCCTAAGAGCACCTCCAGTCGCTGATATTTCGTTTTTCGTCGGCACGCTAAGACTTTGGGCTGTAAAACATGAAAATTCATTCGATTGTGATGTACATTCATGGTCGACATCGATCGAAGGATGCCAACAACAATATTGAAAGGCACTGGACTCGATTATGATAAGAAAGAACACCACCACCACCACTTCTCTCTCGGTCGTTCCTTATCAAATTCAATTTGGAATTGGCCAAATTATGTATCAGTGATTTATACGCACTGGAATTGCATGTCTGTTTCCAGATTCGCTTTTTATATACCTTTATCCTAGTACCGAATTCTCCAGATGCTACTCGTATGGATTACGCAAGCAAGTTAATCCGTCAGAAGACGTTGATCACAGATGCACAAGCATGTAGTGGTTGGTGCGTCAATTTTCTTAATCTCGCCAATCTATCTTCACAAACTCAGTGCCCAACACGGCATGTGCAGTTCTCTGTCAGCATTAGAGTGGTCAGGTGGATGCAATTTTAAGCTTATCTCTGTGCCTACTGACACATTTGGTCTGACGAATCGTTATCAATAAACTGTTCTAATCTATTCATTTCAATCTTTTATATTGAAATCTCTCCGTTTTGACTTTCAGTTTGCCTTATCATCACCGTACGTGAACCGAAGGGTGTAATCAGACTATTACTTACCAAATGGCGAGCACGACTTGACGGAGAATTCTGACGATCACTTCAGCCAGATGACGAAGCACTCTAATATTACATTGCAAACTCAGTGAACGTCAATATCTGAGCACTGCAATGTAAGATGAATTATTTCTAACCGTAAATTAAGGTGGCTATGCTGAGTTAAAACATATTCCAATAGCACCGTGAGCGTCATTTAGTGTTGGCTGTTCAACACTAACGCAAATTGCAATTCGGTTTTGATGACGTGTTGTTTTTCAATGTGTACAAAAAGAAGGAATTATGGGTGCAACCTCGTATCAAATATTCACGCGTTGCAAGCCGGCAGTAATTATCATCACCACATCGTGCGATTCATTTAAACTTACTCGAACTTGGCGGATTTTCTTTTGGGGCCTTACGCCTCATCAACAGGTTATTATTAGTTGCTTCTGAAAATTGTTAACATTAAAATAGTTTCACTTAGTTAGTTGGTTATTCAAGGTAATACAAGGTTTTTAATGGTCTAAAAAGCAACAAGCTTAAAAATAGTCATGGGTTGCTAACATTTAAAATGTACATTTATAAAACAAGACAAGCAATTAGATTAAACATTATATAATTATTCGGTAAACGACTAATTCAATAAAACTTGGTCTAATTTGGTTTTATAGTCATGCAAGCCAATGGCTTGCAAATGACGCCTTCTAAAGTGCTTTCAGAATGAGCTGTCATCGCCACTCTTAGGGTTTCCATAACTATCCTACAAACGTCTTTGCCCTGCAAGTTCGGTTCGCCCAATGGTTGACATTCTGATTTCAACTCACCAGTAAGATCAGGATCCATTTCTCCACTGTTTCAAGCGCTTGCGGATCCTGATCTTACTGTTCATAACTGATGAGTGAAAACAGCACGAAACCGGTCGTGGGTTGTGTGTGACGGAAAAGCATGCAAATGAATATTTTGTGTAATGGTTATGAGTTTTACCACATTAAACATGTGTTTGCACACATGTGGTTGAACAGGTTGGTCGTACCAGCCTTATCCAACAGTGGCATATAAGCGCTCCTTGTTTACCATTCTTCCACCGTTTCAAGCGCATGCGGATCCTGATCTTACTGTCCCTACCTGGTGAGTGCAAACAGTACGAAACCGGTGGCGTATTGTGTGTGACGTGAAAGCATGCAAATGTATATCATTAAATACAGTTTGAATTTTTTGTAAGAATAAATTCGAAATGGCAACCAAATATCTCATTAAATATTCTATCCATCCCATCTTATTGCATATTATTTCGTTATGTTAATATAAACTTACTGTCCATCGAAGCCAATGAACCGGTTTTCCGTTTGCTATAATCAACTGGACCACCTGTGAAACAACGAAGATTTCACATTTATATAGCATTTAAGATTTCCAAGTTTGTGCATAGAAGATGAGTTTTTGAATGTTTGGTTTAAAAATAAGTTGGTAAAAATCCTCCTTTAAAGTTGTTGTTGCTGTTGGCCTTTTTCGATCGATGTCGAACATGGATGTACATCACTCCCCAGCTTGCAGACGATGCCTTACAAAATGCCTCCAATGTCAGCGTTCAAAGCAAGTTCTTCCTTACTCACCGGTCAATGCCAAGAGCTTTCATTTATCTTTTGCAATCGTCTTTGTACCGCAAGCGTGGTCTGCCAAATGATCGGCTTCCTAATTGCAAATCACCATGGAGTAGAACTTTCGGAATGTGACCATTTTCTACTCTATAGACATAACCAAGCCACCGCGGGCAGCGCTGTCGCAATAAGGTGATCGTGTTCTGTTAACCAGCTTTTGAAAGCATTTCAGCATTAGTCACTTTGTCCATCCACGATATTTTCAAGATACGACGGAGGCTTCGTACCTTGGAAGCATTTAGCTTCTGTTCGTGTCTTGCGTGAGTGGTCCAGGGTTCACCGCAGTACATTGAATCACTTAGTACGCACGCGCTGTATCCCATCATCTTCGTCTTAACATTCAGCTTACAGTTACCCCAAACACGAGAATTCAATCAGAACAGAATAAAAGCTGCTTTGCTAATCCGCTTATCAATCTCCATGTCTAGCGAGAGGTATTACGCAACAGTTGAACTAAGGTATGTGAAATGATGTACTGATTCAAGCTGACAGTTTTGAACAGTGATGTTTGGAGGCGATACAGTCCCTTGACAAAGAAATTTGGTCTTGCTAATGCTGAATGTTAGGCCAAAGTCTTTGCATGCCGACGAAAAACAGTCAATTAGCGAGTGGAGGTGCTCTTGGGAGTGAGCAGTGAATGCTGTATCTTTGGAAAATAGTAGGTAAATGACCTCTAGCCCCTTCCTGAAAGCGTGCTTCAGAATCAGATCAAGAAAAATGCGAACATCGTGGGAACAGAAACTCACCCTCTCTTGACGCTTCTGCGAATTTTAAAGTTTTCTGAAGGGGAACCTTAAAATAGACTGAGCTCTTCATTATTGAGTGGAACGAAATAAGGAGTTTGAGAAGCCTCGCGATGCAGCCTATCAGAACAATCATTTTGAAAGTACTCTCCCTGCTGACGTAGTCGAATGCCTTAGTTAAATAAATAAAAACAGCGTATAATGGCACGCGCTGTTCCCGACACTATTCTTGAAGTTGTCTCAGGGAAAGCTTCATGTCAACAGTTGATCTTCACTTGCGGAAGCTACATTGAGATTCGGAGTGAATTCTATCAGCTAAAACTTGCAGCCGGATCTGTAAGACTTTAGCAAACAATTTGCCAACAATATTCAGAAGGGAGAATCCTCTGTAATTGTTGCAGTCACCTCTATCCTTTTTATTCTCGAAAAGCGTGATGAACTTTGTGTCTCGCGTATCTTGTGGGACACACTCCTCCTGCATGCATTGAAGAAGTAAATGGAAAAGCGGTTGTAATAATGCTGCTTTACAGCATTTGATGAGCTCAGGTGGAATTCCGTTATCACCAGGGTTTTTCCCATTCGATAAGCGGTCGATTGCTCTAATGAGCTCATTAAGATTAAATTAAGTATCTAGATATTCAATAGTCGGCAACCGCTCGACATTTTCAAATACATGTGGTAAAACCGTACTGTCCCTAGAGTAGAAAGAGGAGAAGTGCTCTACCCATCGTCCATCTGCTGAGTTTTGTCCACAATCAGGTCACCAGATGCAGACTTAATGGGAGCCGTTTTAAGTTTGTTTGGACCAATGGCTCTGTTGATCCCATCATACATACCGTGAAAATTTCCAGTGTACGCAGCCTTTCGGATACTTAGGCTAATTTCTGTCCAATAGTCATTTGCACGTCGCCTTGCAGTCTGTTGGACCTTATTTCTGACTGCTCCTAAAACTCGTAAGTTTTCATCTGTTGGCATACCTTCGAACCTCAAGAATGCTGACAGTTTCTCATCCAATACAGCAGTCATCTCAGAAGCTTTTGCTTCGAACAAGTCGCTCGTTCAAGCTTTCTTCGGACCGAAAGTGGAAAGTGCGACTCGGCGTATACAGCTTTTTATCAATTCCCAGTTTTGTGAAGCTGATTCAAGTAGAGTTGTCTTGCTGAACTCAGCTGTAAAGGCTTTTGCAAATCGCGCAGCTAGAATAGGTTCCCACATGCGGGTGACGTCAATCCTAGGCTTACCAGACAATTTGGTGCGGTGAAATCTCGTGTGGGGAAGCTTCAGTTTTGCACAGACCAGTGAATGATTAGTGTCACATTCTGCGCTTTGATATGATTTGGTGAGAAGTACGCTTCCGATATTAGTGCGCCTAACAAGAATAACATCAATATGATGCGAATGCTTTGAGCGAGGATGTTACCAAGAGAATTTATGCTGTGGTTTTGTTTGAAAGAAAGTGTTACTGACAAAAGGCTGAACTGTGTGCACAATTATAAAAGGCGTTGTCCATTTTTATTGATTTTACCTACACCGAACCTCCCGAGACAGTTTTGCCAAGACCTCTAATCTGTACCAACTCTAGCATTGAAATCACACAATACCACTACACAGTTTCTTTGTGGAACGTTTTTGAGGACTGTTGCGGTGTTATGTTAAAAAGCATATTTTTCAACAGGCTTCGCAGAGAGCGTCGGTGCACAAACGTTGACCAACGCAATGATACCAGTGATGTACCTAAGAGTCCACATCCGTTCGCTCCCAAAGCTGATTGGTTCTGAAGCTTTAAGTAGGTCGTTTTGAACCGCAAACCCAACTCCATTCAGTCGAGGCTCACCAGAACCCCTTCCTTTCCAAAAGATGTGTAATCTCCTTCTGTTAGTATGCCAGTGTCTCGTAGTCGCTTCTATTGCAGGGCAGCCACGTCGAAATTCTAACCTCTTTAGCTCATTGTTAATTACAGGTGATTTTCTTACGCCTTTGATATTCTAGACGACGTCATGAAATCCAATAAGCATGGACCGGACGTTCCAGGTTCCCATTTTCAGAAATGACATTTGTTTTTTAGTAGTTCGTTTAGCTGGTGTGGAAAAAACAGTCTGCTTGTCGGTTGATCCCTAATCTCCATGCACCCAATAACTACAGCAGACCATGGCGAGTGAGGAACCATATTGGCTGGGGGCTGCCCGGACTGAGGCTGGTGGTAGCCGTCCAGTGATACCTGAATATCTCTTCCACCGTCGGAAGAAGCCCCAGGGTCGCTAAGCACTACGCCAATCGAGCCGTAGCTTTTAACCGGTATCTGTTGCTTCCCATGTTATTATCCGTAGAAGCGGATTGGAGTGTGTGCTCCATTGGTGCGTTGTGATGTACGCCCGGGCAGTTCAGAGTGGAGAACCAGCTGTTGCCCATGCAACAAGAGCTCCCTCTCCACGGCTTAACCGGAAGCAAAGGAACAGCTAAGCTGATACGTTTAGACAACGAAGCTGTCGCAGGAGTTGGCAGGGAGAAGTTGAATAAAACTTCGAACTGCATAACGGGACTCCGGCTCAGATTATTTCCTCGAGGTTGACTCTTGAAGCCTTTTCCATGAATGGATGTAGCCACAAGGCAGTGGAGTTTTGAGAAAAGAGTATCTTTCTCCTAGGTGGACGAACTGCATGGACGTACAAGCTCCACAAGCCAAAAGCATGCTGGTTTTGAGGCGCCAGTCAGCCGCATCGACCGTTCTCCTATCAGTGGAAGCAGTTCCGCCGGGTCACACAGACCACGCGTGCAGGCCAGGAGCTGGACTCGGTTGTGAGAGGCTATATGAGACGCGGGCCATTAGAGCATGTTTGGATTTAAGAGCTTATCCTTAAAACCGCCCAGGCTTTGACAACCTTGGAACCATTGCAAAAAACTAGACCATACATAATACATTGGTGTTGAGTTATTCCAATCGTATGCTCTATCTAGATTACATAGAATGAATTCTAGTAACTACGGCTCATATATACCTTAGCGACCAAATGATTATTATTATATATAATATAATAATAGTAATATAATTCGAAATGACAACAAATATCTCAATAAATATTCTATCCATTCCGATTTGATTACATTTTATTTCGTTATTTCAATATGAACTTACTCGCAAGCGATTCCGATTCAGGTGAATCACCTGTGAATCAACGATGATTTTACGTTTGGATAGCTCTTAAGATTACTATGATTGTGAATAGGAGATGCGTTTTTCAACATTTTGTATGAAAATATGTTGGTAAAAACTTCCTTAAAAGTAATGTGTCCTCCGAGGACATGTGTATCGTAAATTTACTAAAAAGATTATCATCAAATAAGAGTCTGACAAACAAGTGTTTGTCAAATCGAGGTGAAATCTCCAACTTTAATAAAGTCGGTCATTCTGTAATGCCACGATTACAAATGGTTCAACGTTTCACAAAACCAAAAAAGGGGCTGAGTAAACGCCTGGATGTTAGTTGAAATAGCTGTATGTTATTTGGAGAGTGGAAATATGACGACGTGTGATGTAGACTGGAAAAACGACTCAGTACATGACTCAAGTGTGTGAGAGGTCTCGTCTTGTTTATTACTTCGTAAATTACGATATGATCACCTAACATTCGCACACATATCATGGCAATTGAGCCGATTACAGGAAGTTGTTGCAACACATCTTGAATACTCATAGATTTGGCTGATTGAAATAAGGTTGCAAATATGGATTGTGTTAATACAAGTGTCTTAATACTGCGTGAATTAGTGCAAACTTGAAGAACGCGGTTTACTGCCAGTGTATGTATGTCGAAACAACAGTCAGATTGTTAAGTATCCTTTGATGAATATTTGGAATAATCATGCTGGTAATGCTACCACGGATAATGAACGTCTACCTTCGCCAAGAGATGGAGTATGCTGTAGAATTCTGGTCTACTTGCCTGCACAAAATCTATCACAGGGCAACACAGTTAGAGATAGGTCTATGCATTTTTCCGTACACCGAGATATTGCGACGTTTGCGTCTATGTGACTTTACCCAAAGAATGATTTGGGGCGATAATATTCTTGCCTATAGGATTCTTTCTGAAGATCGACATGCATCAAGAATGTGGTTAGAAATTGGCACGTGGACGTGCCTTAACCATTTATATTCCAAGTTCCCGTAATTATTGTGGACGCCATTTTTCACCCTAATTGTTATATCTTTAAGGAATTCCCTACCTCGTCATGTGTATCTCCTGTAAATGAACATCATTCGTGAGCCATACATTTGATATATTCTAGCCCTTATATATAATATGTTTCACGTTTTTATCCATACCTTAATCCCGTGGGGCTGTAAAGTATTAACTTATTCACCAATAAATCCTTGAATACTATAAGTGAAATGATGATGTGCATGCATTTATTTCAAACATATTCATATATAATTAACATTGACATTGAGCATGCAGCGCGTCATTTGTCCAATTAATGGCGTGACAGCTTCATATAAGATATTAGCTCGTTTTAAATTGACGTGTAAATACTAATCAATGACGGTCATTGTAACTTCTATGTTCAGGCCATGTATATATTTAAGAATCTCCTCTGGAAATTTGCAACATAATGCGAAACATTTTGGTTTAGATTTTGTGATATGTTGGGGTCGATGATTAGATTTGAGCAACTTGCTGGCAACAGTAATTTCAGTTGGAACTGTTTTTTGGTAACGTTTCGCTTCTGACATATAAGCTAAGTCACACCGAGGGTGTCAGTACGCACAAAGATCTGGGTTAAAGTGCATTCAATACTAAGTTTCCTCAGAACTGTACAGGCCATGCTAGGCGCTAAGCAGGTTAAGATAGGCGTAATTACGCATGCTGTATAATCCTTAAATGGTTTTGTTTGTGTGCTGATGTGTTGAACATCTGCTAACTGATTAGCTAAATTGCGTAATCCGAGCCTAGACTAAGGGATCCGCACGTTAATCTTTATCCGCTGCAGAACAGGAGGCCAAATTGTGGAGGGTTGTATCTGGTATCAGTGATTGATACGCACTGGAATTGTGCGTCTCTTTCTAGATTCGCTTTTTATGTACCTTTATCCTAGTACCGAATTCTCCAGATGCTACTCGTATGGATTACGCGAGCAAGTTATTCCGTCAGCAGACGTTGATCCCCTACATGAACAAAGCATGTAGGGGTTGGTGCGTCAATTTTCTTTAACTCGTTAATCTTTCTTTACAAACTCAGTTCACAACACGGCCAATGCAGTTCTCTGTCAGCATAGTAGTTGTCAGGTGGATGCAATTTTAACCTGATCTTTGTGCCCACTAACACCTTTGGTCTGACGTAGCTTCTGTGTCAAAAGCGAATCGTTAGCCATAAATTGTTCTAATCTATTCATTACAATCTTGGTTTTATATAGAAATCTCTCTGTTTTGACTTTCCTTTCGCATGTGGAATTATTCGTCGCCGTACGTAAACCGAATTGTGTAATCAGACTATATTGCTAACCAAATGGCGAGCAGGTCTTGGTGGTGAATTCTGACGATCAGTTAAGCCAGATGGCGAAACACTCTTATATTACATTGCAAACTCAGCGAACGTCAAAATTTGAACACGGCTTTGTAAGATGAATTAAATCTATACGTACATTCAGGTAGTTTTACTGAGCTAAAACATATTCCAATAGCACGGTGAAAGTCATTTAATGTTGGCTAGTGAACACTAACACAAATTGCAATTTGGTTTTGATGGCGTGTTGTTTTTCAATGTGTACAAAAAGAAGGAATTATGTGTGCAACCTCGTATCAAATATTCACGCGTTGCAATTCGGCAGTAATTATCATCACCGTATCGTGCGATTCATTGAAACTCACTTGGACTTGGTGGTTTATATTTGGCCTTACCCCTCAACGCCAGGGGATGAAGTGGATGTGAAATTTCTTAACATGAAAATAGTTTCACTCAGTTAGTTGGTTATTCAATGTAGTACAAGGATTTAATTGTCTGAAAATTAACAAGCTTAACAATAGTCATGGTAAACACAAGGACGCTGGATGAAATAGATGTATGTTATTTGGAGAGTGGAAATATGACGACGTGTGATGTAGACTGGAAAAACGACTCAGTACATGACTCAAGTATGTGAGAGGTCTCGTCTTGTTTATTACTTCGTAAATTACGATATGATCACCTAACATTCGCACACATATCATGGCAATTGAGCCGATTACAGGAAGTTGTTGCAACACATCTTGAATACTCATAGATTTGGCTGATTGAAATAAGGTTGCAAATATGGATTGTGTTAATACAAGTGTCTTAATACTGCGTGAATTAGTGCAAACTTGAAGAACGCGGTTTACTGCCAGTGTATGTCGAAACAACAGTCAGATTGTTAAGTATCCTTTGATGAATATTTGGAATAATCATGCTGGTAATGCTACCACGGATAATGAACGTCTACCTTCGCCAAGAGATGGAGTATGCTGTAGAATTCTGTTCTACTTGCCTGCATAAAATCTATCACAGGGCAACACAGTTAGAGATAGGTCTATGCATTTTTCCGTACACCGAGATATTGCGACGTTTGCGTCTATGTGACTTTACCCAAAGAATGATTTGGGGCGATAATATTCTTGCCTATAGGATTCTTTCTAAATAACGACATGCATCAAGAATGTGGTGAGAAATTGGCACGTGGACGTGCCTTAACCATTTATATTCCAAGTTCCCGTAATAATTGTAGACGCCATTTTTCACCCTAATTGTTATATCTTTAAGGAATTCCCTACCTCGCCATGTGTATCTTCTGGCCTGGCGATATATAAATATGTAATTGAGGATCATTCGTGAGCTATACATTTGATATACTCTACCCGTGGTACACTATGTTTTTTACATTTGCACCCATACCTTAATCCCATGGGCCTGTAAATTCTTAACCTATTCAGCCATAAATCCTTGAATACTCTAAGTGAGATGACGTTGTGCATGCATTCATTTCAAGCATTTTCAAATATAATAAACATTGACTTTGAGCATGCAGCGCGTCATTTGTCCAATTAATGGGGTTACAGCTTCATATAAGATATTAGCTCGTTTTAAATTGAGTGGTGATAATACTAAACAACGACGATCATTCTATGTTCAGGCCATGTATATATTTAGGAATCTTCTCAGGAATATAGCACTAGAATGCGAAAAATCTTGGTTTTGATGTTCTGATAATTTGCGGTCGATGATTAGATTTAAGCAACTTACTAGCAAGAGTTAGTTCTGTGAAATTCTAGGTTTCACTGTGTGTGGAATCGATATTATTGTTCGTGGAGATTTCAGTTGCTTTTACGGCATATTTTAATATTTTGATGCTTCTCTAAATTAACGCTTACACGTTAAATTTACAATATCCTGAAACGAACGCCTGAGTTTTCTCGAATAACTCCGGCAATTTATTTGCCAAGCACTGGCGTTTGTGTACAAACATTTATTGTTTGATATGGATACATGGTGGATGATGGTTATTTGTTCAGACAAGTTGAGTACGTGTCAACGATGGTGACGCTCGTGTTAATGAGCATAATACATCGCCGACTCTGATATAGTCGGTTGGTCGCAGTAATGTCATACTTAGATTTGGTGAGCGTTTTTATCTCAACATTTGAAACGCCCTGTTGTCAGTTATTCCATAAGTGAAGCCTTATCGAAAAAAATCGATTACATGGAAACTCGTCTGGTTTCATAATACGATTCGATGTTGCTTTTATTTTGTTATTTCAATTTTGAGTTTATCTGATTTCAAGTAGCCCATATTTGTTGTAATATTATATGTGAAGCTCGAATAGTAGTTTATTGAAACAGGATAATTAATGCGTGCATCTTGAATGTGTAGCAAGAAGGCCTTTCAGAGAATGCCGCTAATTAAAATAAACAAATCGTTCTGTGTGTAAAACAAAAGTCTTGTTCATTTAACATTGCATACAGAAATGTTGAACTGCACGATATATTTCGATGTTGTAGGTAACTCACGTGTTGTATGGATCACTGGCGGCTGGATTTGCACAGAATCTGTTTTCAAATTACGAGGAAAATTATATGGATGAATGCATGGATGGATGGATGAATGGGTGGATGCTTTTGGATGCATTTGTCATTTTCTTTCGAGCTTTATTCGGCTTTTTGCAAAAAGCCTCAATATTCATTGAATTTATCGCAGATATACATAAATGCGATTATTTTCGCTGTTTTGATCTTTTATCCTACTGACCTATATTTGGCGGAAAGTACATAATAGTCCCGGGTGAAAGCATATTTCCTATCAGCTCTGTGAAATTGGGATAATTTGAGGTGTTTGAGTTAACACAATTGAATACTACAACTTAAAGGAAGTGAAATCGTGCGCAGGCACTCTTCCATTTTCAGACTGTTTAGCAAAAAAATTAGGCGGGAAAATAAAACATTCTGTCTAACGGAAATCTATCGATTCAGATTTCTTATTACGATACAATTCTGCTCATCCAAGACTGGTCATCAGGTCAATAGTTTGTTACATTTTCCATAAGAGAGCACATATTTGCAGAAACGAACGAGACCGAAAACATACGCACGGTGAAGCGAGCTAAACGCTCATTGATCACGGTTATCCGAAAACGTTTTGTACAATGCCAAGTGGTGAATGTAAAATACCCGTCAGAAAAATCGGCGATAAATTGGCGAGATACTATTTGTATACCCTATGTAAAAGGCACATCTGAAGTGATACGTAGAATCTTGAACCAGCCGGCCATACACCTAATTTATAAGAAAGGGAAAACTATCCGTTCGATCCTGATGCCCTTCAAGGAAAAGACACCTTGATCTAGCGTTGAAAACTTCATCTACGGAATCAACTGTAAGGGCATTCCTCGTGTTTACATAAGGCAGACTTCCAGTAAATTTGTACTAGAAGCAAAAAGCACCGAAAAAGTGTCCAGAGACAGCAGGGTGATGCGAGGAAATATCAATCCCTTATTCGTGATTCCGCCTTGCGGAACACGTTTTAGATACGGGCCACAGCGTCGGTCTAGACAATATAGAAATATTGAGCGCGTTGTTAAGCCGTATAGCGAATGTTTACATGCGGAGGTGGTCGAAGTTGCCAAGGCAGGTCAAAAAAATGAATGGGGCAGAAATCTCCACAATCTGGCGCACGGCACTGATGTGAAGGTAAATAGTTTTTATTCACCTTATAACTACTTTTCGATTAGATTTTTGTTTTTCTTCTAAAATAGCTTCACCTTAGCGCCGTTAGTTATGTTATTTTGCCTATGTGGGCCGCTGTATGATCCGACCTTAACCGTGTTCACTTGTATTATATTAATGTGGATACTCACGTGTAGGAATATAAACCACTGATCCTGGTTATGCCTACGAGACGTGAGACACCGTAGGCGCACTATAGGCCGTTTAGCGGTGAGGTCAAACCAGTGGTGGTGGGTTGACTGCTAATTAATCATGTACCCTGTCCTGACTATCACCCGTGGTCTCACGAAGCTTCTTTGTCAGAAGTGAAACTTAATCCCAAACCTGCTCTAACCAATTGCACTCAAAGTTCTATGCATTATGAATACACGAACAACCCAAACATATTCCAATATTTTGATGTATGAATATGTTTATTCTATGCTCGAAAAAAAACAATTCAACTAGATGACAGTTGTCATTAATGGAATCGTATCCAAGTTGTTTGTTTTTGATAATATAGGCTGAACTTATTTGGTTTTGATTAAGATGCCTTTTTGTTGAGCAGCCCTTTCGGTTCTATGTTCAATATTTTAGGGTATATCATGCACTCGATTAGTTCGGAAGCTTCATCCGAGAAATAAACAAGCAATCCTCGGAAGCGCAACATACGTCTATATGACAGGTTACTTTACACAAAACGTGCTCACGTGATTAAACCCGAACAAACCCATAAAATGACATGTAGACTTTCATCCATTCAAAGTAATACTCGCGTATAAAATAGAATTATTATTACACTTAAGTTTGTCCTTACCAAACATTTTCAAAAAACTTGGTACCCACACGTTCATGGCCACATTCAATTTATTGATCATTTTATGACGTAAACATAGAAAATTTTTCCAAGCTTCGTCTTTGTTCGCAGGTTTGACAATTTCAAATAGAAATATTCCCTGAGCCGTCTGCTCTGATTCTTTCAGCTGGACAACCATACGATTATCCTCGAAAAATTTTATAACCTTGAAAAAATAGAAAATATTTTATCGTTTGTTATTCAGAGTTCATTGAAAAGCTGTCTGAATCCATAATACGTAACGTTATTGACGACAGCTATACGTGTAAACCTCAAAACTTAAATAGGTTTCACTCAAATTGGAGCAATTTATTATTGATTTTCGTTTGACCAACATTGACGAATGGAATATCGGGCGATTGCAACTGACGTGGTACATGTTCTTATTTTACAGAGGATATTGTTGTTCAAACCATTCTCACGCAATCTTTCCGAAACCCGACTTATTAGGTTTTGCTGTTGTCAGCGTTGGTCATTTTGGCGCCTCTCGCTATTGCGTAGCGTCGGAGTGTAGAGTTCTGCATATCATTTGAAAGCTCGTTATTAGCTTTTAATGCTAATACAATTTGAGTATATTGCGTATCGGGTCATGTGGTGTGCAACGAATACCTAGTGTATGGTGACACTGAATTTGGTTCGGAAAAATATCACAGAAAGTTTGGTCAAATAATGTAGGTATTTGGATTTGAGTTCTTTTCAACTCTTATGGTCAATTCCGACAAATTTTATATCTTCAGTTCAGTTTGCAAACTGACAGCAGGTTTATACAAACGTCAGCAGATGTTCGAATAGTATTTCGGTGGATTTTAGCAGTGAACGTTTACAGGCTAACGAATGTGTATCAGTTTCTTACGATTGTGTAAGCAATATGGGTTGGGCTTCATGTTTACGGTAAGATATTGCTCACTTGGATAAAACGCATCATGAGATGACAATATTGTTAATTGGTCTCTGTGGTTGTGCCTAATGGCGGATAATACGTAAAACTATCCAAAACTGAGGGACAATTCGGTGGTGTGTGCTAATATTAAACTTTACAAGATATGTTCGTTTGTAATACTCTATCTAAATATGTGGGTGACACCTATGGTTATATCTAAAGCAAAATTTGATTTGCTATGCAACAAAAGTCATATATGAGCTCTAAATTCGAAATATTGATTATACAGTGTTATTATACAACTTTATATTTCATAGCGTAAACTTAAGAATGTGTAGATCGTTTGCTTCCTATCACAAAAGTAGACATCCTAGATTTGAAATTCTCTCTGTGGTGTGAATTGTCTCGTATCATCATTTCTAATGCAACAGAAGTTTGGAAACATGCATCAGCTTTATCTGGGTTATTTTGAAGTATTTCTGAATTACGAGGACAAAGACGAGTTTTAATCATTTATCGAATAATTAACTTTAGAGCGGTCATCACAATTTTTTGTAATGTTGTATGCCGGAACGTGTTTGCATGAAAATTGAAATGTTTGAATCGAGAGAAAATTAGGTACTTAAGGATTAGATTTCCGATGAATTCCGATACGGACATCAATGAAACATTTTCAAGTCATTTCCACTTTTAAACTCGACTTAATCGATTTTATCATCAACTTTCGAAATCGGATATACAATCGGAGCAACTCCAATGGAAAAAATATTCTAAATGTTTGTGTGGCACAGTTCGACGTATATTATGCCTGTACAAGATTTAAAGACACATTGATTCTAGCCGTTTTCTAAAAGCCTAATTTTTTCAGAATATAGAGTGAAAATTCACGTATACAACTAGCAAACACACTTATGGTTTTCATTATGAATTCAAAACTGATGATTATAATCAATTACTCTAATACAGTTCTAGTATAAATATTTGAAATAGTAAAGATCGCATTATCAGCGACTGGCGGCTAATTCCGAGGCCATAGACCGTTGTGGAAATGGAATTTTAATTCATGAAGAACCATTTCGATGATGCTTTGAGTAAGTTTAAAGGTGTCATTTTCCTACGGCTATAGCTGTTCATGTTTCAAAATCAAATTTAAAAATGAAACTACCAACAAGTATACAAAATCAAAAATAAATATGCGTCTTCACAATGCTGTTCGAAGGATTTCTGACTGCAAACCAGACACCACGGACGTGCAGCGTTATTGGGTAAACTTAATAGAAATGCTTTGTGATGAAATAAACCTACATTCCAGATTTGTGCCAAAGACACTGAAAAAATCGTTTACCTTCAGATTGAGAAACCGCACGAGAAAATGGACTAAGATACGCAACGATGCATGGAGAAACTATGTGCAGAATACGATGAAATATAATTGCGAAACATATCGTCTTTTGAGGAAAAAGGTCACCTCTCTTATCACCGAGTACAAGCATTCTCATCAGGCAAGACAACTGACCGTAATAGAGCGGACCACAAGCATTGTAGCATATTGTTAATAACAAATCAAAAATCAAGCCAGGAATCTAAGAACTTCGCAATCTCACGCTCAAACTACGATTGCATTGGAGGCTGCCGAAGTTCTTGCAGGTTACTACTGCAAAGGTTTTAGTCCCAAGCAATCAGTGCATCTTACGCCGAATTCGATCGGCTTTACCGATGAAATACTAAACGAAATCTCAATAAAAAATGAGTGTGTAATGCTCAGACTTCTTCGTTTGAATACCACAATGTCATCAGGAGCAGATGAAATTAGTCCTTTAATCCTCAAACAATTAGCATCCTGATTGTGTGGTCTACACACGTTATTCCAAATTTCTCTCGAAAATAGTATCGCTCCCGCGGAAGGGAAATCTGTTATCATCACACCAATCTACAAGGTCGGGAATCGAGCAGATGCTGCGAACTAAAGACCAGTTACGTTGTAGCCAGTAACTTCTAAAGTGCCAGAGAGGTTAGTAGCGGAAAAGGTCACCCATCACCTCGAAACCAATAGACTGCTTGCGACTAAACAGCGCGGTTTAAGAAATATCACTCATATGTATCTATTCTATCGCTCCCCTTAAAAGACTGGACTGACTGTGTGGAAAATAGTTACTCCATCCACGCATGCTCTTTAGACATGTCAATAAATTCCGAGCGCGTAAATCATATTATTTTAATCCACAAACTTGAATTGCACGGGATAACAGGAAAACTCCTTGCTTGGCTAGGAGACTATTTACGCGACAGGAGTGCTCGATTTAGATTTGACGGCGCCTCATCGAACCCTTTTAAAATTAGGAGCGGAGTACCCCAGGATTCGGTCCTCGTACCGATTTTGTTTTTGATATACGCAAACGACATTCACGAGCGTGTTAAATTTAAGTTTATGTTATTTGCAGACGATACCAAGCTTTGGGCCAGTTTGGACCAGTTTAAGTCTGAAGACTTCACTGCTGTGCAAAGCGGTATAAAGAAGGCGTCACAAGTCTTGGCGTTATTGAAACGAATTTTCGGCAGATTCACGAATCAGTCCGTGCCCCGTATCTTGAACACCTATCTGAGACCAGCGATGGAGTACGCTGTTCAGGCTTGGTGAACCTGCGTTTAGAAAGACATCTATTTTCTGCAGCGTATTTACCACAGAACCACAAAGCTTGTATCCGGACTAGCTGCTAAACCATTTGAAAAATGTTTGAGGAATCTCAATCTTTTCGACTTTCGCTGTCGTCGACTAAGAGGTGACCTCATATCGATATATAACAATATGCACTTCCCCAAATCATCCCTTGTTCAAACTTTTCACACGCTCGTCACCCCGTGCCAGTCGGAAATATGAACTTACAGTGCTTATTGTCACTTCAAGACTAAATGGTCGAAGATATTCGTATGCTGTACTTTTAAGTTTCACGTGGAACGCCCTCCCCTCCACACTCAGCCGACCTGGATATTTTTAAAGCTAATTTCGAAAATACGTGAGAGAAAACCCAAATTTTGATACGATTTACACTACATGAGTTTTTCTGTTCTTTATATTGTATATACCTAATAACTTCATCCGATGGTTATTCTTAAGCTAAATGCTTTTTAAACCATTAACACTTTGAATCACTTTGAATCACTTTGTTAGCAGGTTTGTTTAGCGTGTTCAAGCATATAAATGAGCTAAAATCATTTAATTGTGGGTATGTAACATTTATCGAGGTTTAGCAAAATGAATTAGTTCGTTAAATTTATAGCTGGTCATACTACATATAAAATGTTTTTTGTTCTTCTTGAAAATATTATGGGGAAAGTTTTCTTTCAAAATCCGTTGCAAGGCAAATTATGAATACTCATTGCAATTGATTGCTGATTCACTCACTTTATTGGAAATATCCGTACGTAAACTGCCATCGCAGATTTGAATGAAGAAAGCTGATTTTCAAAAATAAATAGACATGCGATAATAACCTGAATGCAGAAAGAAATTGCGGAATGATATCTTAATATTGGAAAACAAACAATGAACATTATTGACACATATACACACTATGTCTGTAGTAGTTCTCTCGGTCGATGTGCACTATCTATGAACTTTGCAAGCATATAATGTTGAAAATGATCATTCAAATTAATTCAAAGTAATTCAAAGTTTTAATGGTCCAAAAAGTAAAAACTTTACAGTAACCACAGATTAAAAATATAGGGAATTCATAAAAACAACACAAATGTTTTGTACACATGGAAAGTCAGCACGTGTATTCCGGTGCAAGGTTGGGTTTGGTCAACATATACTTGTCAAGTTCAGCCTTGAACATGTTCAGGCTTGTTGCGCGAATGATATGTGGGGGCAGGGAGTTCCATAGAAAACAGACTCTGACAGCAAAGACAAATCTTCGACAATTTGCTCTGGAGTGTGGAATAATTAACTTGTATCCATGCGATCTGCTACCACGTGCTTCTTGCCGATGAAACAGGTGTTCAAGTGGGTGATCCACTGTATGCAGAATGTTGAAAAGCAGGATCAAGTCACCCCTGAGACGACGGTACGAAAAGTCAAAGAGGTTGAGTGTTGCAATCCGCTCCTCGTATGGTCTGTTGTATAGCCCGGTCACCAGTTTTGTAGCGCGGTGGTATACCCGTTGTAACCATGGGGACCATGCTTGAACAGCATACTCCATTGTTGGTCTGATATAGGTGTTAATTATACGTGGGAGTATCTGCTTTGAGAAACGACCAAAGATCCTTTCGAGCAATGCTAAGATTTGGTAGGACTTTTTGTATACAACAGAACATACAGTCGATTCGGGAGTGTTAAACTCTATTTGCATGTGCACAGCGATAGTCAGTTATCGACAAATCGGCATGAGTTTACAGGTCTTGGCGCATATATTTAGAAGCCGGAAGCTATATACACGCTTCTTCATCGTGAAAATGACGCTTTAAGATCAAGATCAATAACCATATCTTCATATTGCATCTACAAGCGATCATTTGCTGCTGAAATGGCATGTCTAGATTTAATTCATTTAAATAAAATCCGTGTATAGTAGCTCTCTCGGAATACGACCCTTTACATTCTGTTCATATGGCGACGTTAGTCTAGACGTCGCTTTTCTAACGATTGGCTTTAAAGAGAACCATCAAATGCCACGAATAACTTGAGATTGAACAGCATATCCGTGCATGAAAATATTCCCATCATACGTCAACGCTCACTTTTGTCATGTTTATATTATCGGTTGTGGAACGTGAGATCTTTTTCGATGTGCATCCAAACAAAGTGTGCAATGCTAAACAACGCTGTGTTGACAATCGTGAGGTGTGCATTACACGTGAAAGTATGAATACAACATCTTAAGATTAACTCAAGCGATGCCCGTCTCCACGCTGTTTGCAATCGTCAGTCGTGTTTTTTAGGACTAGGATCTGCGTGCATTGAAAGAGTATAATACAATAAAAATAACGCTCAAATATCAAGACCACATATAAAGATGATATATTTCACCAAGGTGTTGTATCATGCAGATACTTCGGGCAATTTTGGATACGTGTACTTAACCTCATGAACGTCAAAATATAATCAGTATTTGCATCAATTTCCTTCTCACACCTCTCTTACTGCGGGCTTCGTTTAGGTTACACTCATTGTATGTTAAAACATTTTAACATGGACGGGATGGTATACAATGAATGAAATTGGAAATGAACGTCGATAAACAGTAACCTTTTAAACCTCATGTACACACGAATGACAAGTAGATTTGGTTCAATACAAAAACGCTATGCATATATGCTTTGCCATATCTCACCCAAGTCCGGTTTCGTGCTGCGTAAACTCACCAAAAAGGAGCAGTACTATTCGAAGATGGACTGTGCAAATCCTAATCACAGGTTCACATTATGTATACCGCTGATTTAAAGCCCACCAAAATCAATCTCTCTGTCTCTGTATGATAACGGCCAATAGGCAAAAGCCATTTCTGTCACGTTAATGCGCGTGGTGTAATCAACCTATCTAACATCCATTTGGGATATCTTTTATCTACTTAGTCATTAATAACGAGGTATAAATGTGTATACTGCATTTTAATCATATGTGCCCACACACATATAGACAAGATTAACCCATGTTCGATGTAATGGAAATACCGGCGAATGAGGATATTTGGTCATTATTAACTTTCGACATGCGAATTTAAGAAAACGTGATATATGAAGTTAATTGTTTTGTATCATAGAAAACGATCATTTAAATAGTGCTCATTGTGTTGCAATCCACGTAAGAAACGGTAAATGTTGTTAAATACGTGTGCGGTGAATCGGTCAAATTTAAATACGATTACAGACTTCTTACTTACCTTTGTCCGATTGTTCTTCTATGGGAAATAAAACCAAATATAAAATATATGTGACATTATTTCAGCTCTCAAATTTGTTTTTTGTCGATAGTCATCATTTAAAATTATGCTATCCTTATCCGACCTCTGGGGTCTACATGGTTAATGCTCGTCACCCATTCATCCTGTGGTATATTTTAGGCTTTGTGCTTTATCTTAAATAAAAATGTATGAGTTCCAGGTTTTAGTTACGATAGCTCGAAGCTTCTCAGGTGATATGATCGCGGTTAAACTGCGCTACTAGCGCTTAAGTGTCTTTGAGTCTGTCGACAGATGATTGGATAGTTTGAAATAAAAGATCGATAGTCTGGGCGCGGTTAATGTGTTAACAGTTGACTATCAGAATACAATTCACCCAGGTATTGTGGTGCTCACAACCCCATCCCTTACACACCACTACCGGTTTCAGGCTGTTTGCCATCGTCAGGTGGAGACAGTAAGATCAGGTTCAGTGAGCCCTGGTTTTGCCTTCTCGTGTTATTACTGGCTCAACGGGCTACGGTTTGGGAATTCTTATCACTTTTGACATTATTACGTATCAAATGGCAGCGAAAATACTGAATCCGAATGCGGGTTTAACCCAGTTGTGGACTAATTTTTGTCACAAACATAGACAATCGTGTCATCGTTGGAAGACCACATAAATAGGCAAACCTTTTTAGTGTATTAAACACAATGATTCCTATTTCCGAATATCACTGGATCTCGGCGAGAAAAACCAAAGACCCTAAGCAATGGATTTGTTGAAGAAAGAAACAATCTACCATTTGTTAGCTTGCTTTGGATCCCTACGGGGTATTCACCAGAACGTATGCGTGACATGTCAGTTTTTGTAATTTTTGCAACTACCCAAGGAGAACATGAATGACTTTATTTACCGTATTCATCAAGAAACGCCTGAATGAAGGTATAACGAACTCTGGCCTGGAAAGATCGAAGAAGTTATGCAGAATCATAGATACATCTCTGGAGTGGTCGACGAACAAACAAGAGAAAAACTGCTTGCCGAAAACGAGTCTGAGTTAACTTGTGAAAAGGCTTGCACGATTGCATGACAAAGGAAATATCTGAAGCAACAATTGGGCTCGTTCGCCTCTCAACGAGGATGCAAAAAAGTTCACAAACTCTCTTCTCGTCTTCCACTTGAACGCAATGTTACAACCGGAGAATATCAGTTCTATTGTTGCAATGAAAAACGTAAACGCACAATGAATGTTTTCACAGGCAAAAGTGGTCATTAGGCGCGCGTCTTTCGGACAGACCATTATACTAGGGTCGAAATCCAATGCAGGTGAGTTCAATAAGGGGTTCGCCTCGCAATTGAACCATATGTCGACTAGTTAATAGCCAATTAATAAAGCCCCATATATGATAACTTTCAAAATAAACGGTATTCCAACGTTATTGGAAGTTGATACATTGATAACACGAACGAAAATCCAAGAACCTCATTGTTCGATTTCAGCCAGTAAAAATGTTTTCAGAACTTACATAGGAGAAAAGACGGATGCGCTAGAAAAGTGCTAGATTACCGTGGAATAAGATGTTATCACACGGAAGTAAAGCGTTTACAAGCCGCATCATCGAACATACTACTCTTACATACACCTTATAGCTTAAAGTAGAGATGGAATTAAAACGGTTAATGGAAAACGTAAACTTTTCACAGTAATCTGATTAGACAGCTCTTATTGTACATGTGCTCAAATCTGATTGCAACGTACGAATATGTAGTGACTACAAGCTAACCATGAACACATTCGCATTTAATGAACAATACCCGCTACCGATATGAGAGGACTTGTACTCAATCCTGACATAAAGGCAACAATTTACGAAACTGGACTTCAGTCATGCAAATTCACAACTCGAAAAAGATGAATTTTTCCAACCCTTGCCACCATTGCAAAAAATATGGGTTTGTTCACGTATATATGCTTGTCGTTTGACATCAGTGCAACCCTGGAATATTTCAACGCGTTGTTGATAACTTTTTTATAGATATACCAAACACTTGTGCTTATATGGACGTTCAGATCACTGGACGGACATACAACGAACACTTGGAAACGCTAAGTTACGTACTTCAGCAAATAGAAAAGCAAGGGATACGTTCGAAGAAATCTAATTTCAAGCTTGTGGTTAATTTGGTTGAATACTCGGGTTGCAGAATCGATCGAACCAGATTTTAACCAGTACCTGACCTAAGGAAACAAAACCTAGAGACGTCTGGACCACGAAACGGAACTGAACTACGATCATTCAACGGCACGCTGTCCCATTATCGACAACGGTTGAATAACCTATTTACTATTCTGTATCCATTGCATGATTTGCTAAAGAAGGATGTAAAGTGGGTTTAGTCCACAAGGGAGCAGCAATCGTTTGAAAAAACCAAACGACTTCTGGCCTTCGAAGAGATTTTGGCTCACTTCACTCTTGAGAAACTTCTTATTCTACAATGTAACGCTTCGTCGTAGAGCGCTGGTGTGATGACTGGTCATGAAGATTATCATAGAGAAATACTTCTAATTGCATTTGCATCACGTTGACTATATTCTTAAGAGAATAATTATTCACAAGTAAGCGAGAACACCGGAGATTATTTTTAATGTCGGTCACAATTGAGTTTCAAGAATAGCTGCAGACTTAGAGGCCCATGTATCGTTGGGCTCACAGTTTTAAGACTAATCATACTCAAAGAGGTACATAATATGCACCCAAGGTGTTGTAAGGATGAAAGCTTTGGCGAGAAGCTTTTGCTGATGACCAAAAATCGACAGCGATATCGACGAAGAAGATTGACCTTGTCATAAGTGTCGATAGACCATCGTAGCGAGTGCAGCAGATTATTGTGTTCCGGTAGATAAAAATGGAAGTTGTGCTATTTGATACGTAATCCAAATTCCAAATGAAAGGTGAGGACTGTTAACCCACCTCAGTTCTATCTTTGCCACATACGGACTTCCGAAGATCCTAGTGATGTACAATGGTGCCCAATTCCATATCAAAGGCGTGAATGATTTTATGGAGATTAATAGAACTAATCACCTCAATACTTCACCTGCTTCAAACGCCCTTGCTAAAACTGTTGTTCAAACAATGAAAACAACAGAAGGAAAGCTTGCAAATCAAATTAGATAGGTTTCTGCTGGCCTGTCGCTGCACACCTTTTGATAAAATCCGGAAAATTTTGGCACAAAAATATTTGTTAGAAAATAACGCACGCGTTTGGATCTTATTTTCCCTGATCAGCGTGATTGAGCTCAGTAAGTTACAGAATAGATATACGTAGACAGTACACCAAAACTGGGAGCGCAGGAGAATGAAATGAACTATATTAAACTACCTCATGCAAGAACTTGGCAGCCAGGAGACATCTTACAGAGAGCGACAGATGAAGCAACTGTTCAGTTTCATAACTGACAAGCAGTTTGAAGGCACATGAATGATGTTAGACGGAGATCATCTATAAAGTTCATTGTTCTCGAATCAATAGAGGCACAGCTTTCACAAGAAGACATTTTAAGTTACTCAGGGCAACCAGAAACCACAGCTGAATTTACTTCCATAGACATTGCATAAGGCTACGCGTGCCCATAAACTATTATACGTTGTATTTATTGAGCATTGTTTTATCTCAAAATTCATGTCAAACGAAACTATCTTGATATGGAAAAACATTTTTGAACACAAAAAGTGCTTCCTTTTCATTTTTTCGTATTTTTGGAAATAAAGAGCTGTCCATTGTCTTTTTATTCGATTGCACATGCAATATGCATTAACTCTATCACCTTTTGGTGATGATACCTCTCCCATCTTCCATTTACTGTTACACACGCCTGTCTTACTTTCGAATCAATCCTGGTAGTGGCGGGTGTTTTCAAGCACACCGCTGAAAGAATATGGGCACTCGTTTCGACTTCGTCGACTATCGCCCTGTGATACTGATACTGATACTGATGCTGATAATGAATACGTTTTTAAATGTCTGACTTATGTACTCTTGTCCTGTTTATTAATATAATTTATTTATTGATCTCTCAATCATTCTCGGGTAATCCGAATCATTTTTGAAGCAGCTAACTGTTTCATGGAGTATCCAGATTGAAAAGTTTGGATGTAACGATGGGTTTAAATTTACTAACCTCGCTTATTCGTTTGATGCATTGTCATTAAACATGAAATCTTATTTAGTATTTTCTGTATTATGAATTGTAACTTTATCCTAAGTTTTTCAATATAAGTGAGACGATTAATTTCACGCCAATTTGATTATTTCTTCACATGGAGTTATGTGAACCCAGTTTTACAAAAAACATGCTGAAATGGTATTTTTCGGCCATATCTTCCACATAAAGAACCTTTATGAAGCCATCTCACGTCATTTTTCATTATTTCATCCCGTTCATTACAGAATGCATTTTGGTGTCGATTTCTAAAGCTATCGTTAACCAGTGAACTATAAAAGTTTGCCCAGCGTTCAGCTGTAATGGTTCTCGGTGAATATATTATTAGGTTCGACAGTTGCTTCACTGGTAAACTTTGTTCACCACTTGCCAAATGATTCTTGTCTCATTGCAAATAATCTTACTCTTTTCAACTGTAAATAACAGGGGATGGATTGATACCAATATATATTCACTTAATGCACAATCTATTTGTGACCATGGCTTTTAAATCCACCTGAAAACTGCGAACAGATTAAATATTGTTGTGGTTTTTCAAGTGCGTTGGATGTTAGTGCAAAATTATATTAGTTAATACTGCGTCATTTTATAAACAAACGCTAATAATGCTGAACAGTGCGAGGAAAAGATATGAAAGACATTTCGAAACATTTTTAGATCATTCTCTTGCTCAAAGCACTTACTTCCTTTGTAGAATTCTTGCACTGTTAAAATATAAAGTATGTATACGGTACCACTATACCTCTAGCATTTTCTTTTGTACAAACAAACGATTTCACTTACGTTTTTCGTCATATTCTCCATCTTTTTCGACCATCATGATTTTGTGACGATTTTGTTTGATCAATTTATTCTTCAATTCACACCCTTTTGCTTCCCGAACGTTCTCGTCGTCCGGTATCAAACTTTCGAATTCCTCCGCAATTAGTTTTTTCGTCAAATTTATTTGTGTTAAAGTTCGATCGAATAACTAATTGAACATTTGTGAAAAAGTTTTTGTAAAATCAAATGAAAATTTCATTCTTGGAGCATGAAATAACACCATAAACTGTCTACATGGGAAATCGATTAATTACGATGTGCAACTAAATTGCTGCAATTTTGTATAGGTTTTACACATCAATTACGTGTAAATGTATCGATATTCAGATGTATTCGATATGCATGTGAATTGCCCTGGCTATCGGAGCTTTTATGTTTCCTTGTTATTGAAAAATATTCTAGCGGTTGCAAGATACAAACACGCCATCATAATAGTTATTATAAACATTGTATGTTCCGACCCTTCGCTGGAGGACTTGAGTCAATATTCTAAACTGATTTATTACAATTTGTATATGCATAACTTACACTGTTCACTTTTTGTTCAAACAACTTGTGGATGAACGAGGCAGAAAATGCTAAAGTACTTCCTGAAGCTCGTCTAAGAGCATGCTTATGCTGTACCGACGGTGCCGCCTTCGCTGGCCAGGTTGTGTAAACAGAACGTAAAATGGTCGTATTCTAAACAATTTAGTTTGTGGTAAATTAAAATCAGAAAATCGACCTTTGAGCAGAACGCACTTGGGCTACAAATATGTCTGAAAATTGTTATGAAATCCCGTGGCATTGGCCCCACAAATTCGGAAGATTTTACACTTGTACGCTCGCTTCAGAGAAACTGTGTAGGGCGTCAGATTCAATCAGAGGAAGAACAGATTCCAAACCCGGCTGTTTAGCTTAGACCACGTGTCTTATCGGCCGGGTACTGTGCATCGCTGTAAGCGTTGTGGAAGAGATTGCTACTTTTGCGTAAAAGTATTTAGGCATTAGCATCGCTGTGAAACATGGTCGAACTCGACCGAATTAGGCCGACCATAAAAATCTCAAATGTTGAATCTATGAATACGTTGGAACTAGGTTATATTGATTTTCTAGTAGTCAGTCAGATTTCTCTGTAATTATCATTTTGATCAGCAACGGCTGAGGTCAACCGCCGCTACTATTAGACATCAATTCGACATGTCTGCCTTCCTTATTGATCAAACTACAAATGAGGGCTGATATTTTACGTTCAATACAATATATGTGCTATGTATAAAATATATAAATATGCATGTGTGTACTTATTATAGACAATGTGTTTAGTGAAATGTCTACTATTTTTTCGAATATGATAGTATGAATCATGGGCAAAGTAAAATTGCGCCCGCACTTATTAATTTAGGTTAATAAATTTGAACGATTTTCAACTGACAAGTATGTGACTATCATGTATTTGAAAAGACCAGACCAGGTGTGTTATTAAACGAGTAGTGAAAAAATTAAATGTAAATGTGAAATTGATATTTGATTGCTCTCATCGACGGGATACACTTATATTTACGCACAGTTCCTAACTCAAGTTTAGCGTACAGTTCTCGGCGTATCCAATGGTATCAACAAAAACTGTATCTTGATGGACTTGATTAACACATTAACTAAGTTTTGATTGTATTTGACAATCAATAAAACGTTCCAAGTTGAGTGACGCGCAAAATCCCAGAGGTATATCAGAACCCAAAGCGGACTTGTCTTTAAAAGCGGTACTGTATTGAGGCAATCAAAATATAGTAAAAACATACCTCAATTATTGGGGTCAACCGGGTAAATCCGGGTCAATGCCAAAACAATATCGTGTACGTAACTTGGTACGTACACGAGTCAAAATCAAATCAAGTTCAAATGTCCGACCGTCCCACGCAATCGAGATTACGACAAATTTTGCGCAGTAAATCAAGGTCAAAATAAACAAGAGGGTCCGTAAAGCAATAGGATAATGACAGGTCAGAAAAACAGTGTGGAAGGCAATATTGACGGAACAGGAAGAAGCAACACTAAGCAACCGACTATACCACCCAATTAGCCATGCTTTTGACGTACATCGGATGTATACGTATAGAGCAATATTTATTTTCATTCCTTATCGTGTCGGAGTGTGGAGTGCAGTATAAATGAGTGCTAATCATACGTTTTCAAATTATATACGGAACACCATTTTGCGGCACAGCGCGAGTGATTACATGGCCGAAAAGACCGATGACAGCAATCGCAATCCAGCCAAGCAGATGAACAAAGTCGGTCGCTATTGTGCCGTATGCAATTCGTCATGTTCGTTTCAATGATTTCAACGTGGAGAGGGCTTTACGTTTAGCGTATGCACGAAATCGATCTGCGAATAATTGACAACTGATTTATACATGTTGAGTACAGTGTTGCGGTAACCTGAGTTGCCTATTCATCATTGGCGTTGTTTTTTTTGTCGAGTTCGCAATAAACGAGTTTCCCCAAGTGGCTTTCTCGTGTGATGTTTGAATCGTGGGTAAACGTGATTAGCGTTCGACAAGGTGACCTTGTAAATAAATTGGTGACAGATTTTCAGATGGTTGGGTAACTCCGGGAATTGCATGGTTATGATTTGATCGAGTGCCCTCCAGTCCTGTATAATCAGCGTAACGCACATTATGAGGAGGGCACACTAGGTGACCTCAATCGATTCACTTAAACCCATCCGCCCCCAAAAATAATTTTAATTGGAGATCATGGCCCAGGTGTCACACGTATGACTATATAGTTTTGATCGTCGCTTCCATCCAAAACTCAGGCAGAGGTTATAATCTACTTATGAACTCAAGTGAATTGCCGTCATCTGCTTTGTGAATATTTCAATGAATTTGCTACTCATAAGTAATCACAAGAAGAAAAACGTCTGTGGTAGCGCGTACCATCAGGAAAAATAGTTTGATGCAACAGGAATCTAGCTTTATCTTTGAAAATGATGTAAGTTTGTACCAAAACTGCGTTGCACTTTAGCTATGTTAACTGAAACACCTACAAGTGTAATTTGATTGCCCTTTATTATTTTATATATAATTTATTTTTCATCGAAACCTTTAAAAATTTATTTAGCATATAAATATACTAGAATTTTATAGTCAAATCCGAATGCATTTCTTCATTTTCACACATTATCCAGCTTACAAGCTGTTTAAATAAAACATTGATGGTACATTGTGTTCTGTATAGCATAAACGAAGACTTAGATTGTCTGAAGCGTCGTAAAATTCGCGCGCCGCGATGTACATTCGAATCACACTTCAATGAAGAACTTTAATGCAATTTTTTTTATAAATTTCACAAAAAATGGAAACAGTGACAAACGAATTATCGTACGTAAGGGTGATGATGCTATAGCTGACAGTTTGCAAATCGGAATTCAATTTAATTATTAATAATTTTCACAGAATGCTGTCGTGATCGATTTTGTGTATATTTCAGAGAACTCTATACTCATGAGTGCTCATATAAATATTTCTAAGGGCGTAAATTAATTTGGGGTGGTTAAAGGTGATCAAAACTCACATGTTTGATGCCCTTCTTGAAAAATAATTCCGGATACATTTTTTGAGTCCCAACGTGGACAAATTTGACTGAAAATTTAAAATAGAAGGAACATTGTTAGCGAATGCTTCGTGTTTATGTACCAACATTCATGGCATACTAACTACGCAAAGACTATGGCGAACATTTCAGTTTAACTTCACTGACGTCGGAGGGACAGCGCTCACAAAATTTAAACTAGGCGGAGCTTAGATAACCCTTACATGATACCGTCACTCATTGCTAGAGGGCAGATTGGTGGGCTCTATGCCCCTCAAAATCTATCATTCGGTCAAATGCGTTTCTATCTCGTCAGACACACAGCGAGGAGGGTTTCCGCTGTAGTTACGGCTAAGAAAGAAATAACAGTATATTGGTGGATATATTGTGAAGAAGGTGAGTATTTTGCGTTTGGAGTTTACATCCGATGTTGACATCTATGGATGGAAGCCAAAGAGATCAGTATTCGTTTAACATACGTAATTGGTCTACTTTATTTCAATAGATTATTATTGAAAAAACTTCACATGGTATTCAAATAATGCATAGATTACTATAGGCTAGTAATATACATAACAATATATAATAGTATCTTACATTTTCATATAATTTAAATCGTATTAAAATAATACAATATACCATATATTATAACATCTTATTATACTAAATTATATGATTGATTGCAATGGGTTGTATTATATATTAATTTTGATTTATTTGTATTTAATATATGTTCAATATTATATCATGTATAAAAGTTTACTAGGTTCTATAATCATCACATTTAGTTGTTAATTATCCTATTAGATGATCACGTATACTGTAAATATGTACATCCAATACAATAAGCTTAATCAGAGTAATACGATATCCAATTCTATTACAATACATTTTAGTAGATTACATGATTTAATGAAATAGCTTGGTTATTTATAGTAGTAAATTATGATCTCTCACGCTACAAAAGACTGTCGCAAATGAAATATGAATGCGCGATACGTTGACCCTAATAGTTTGGAAAAACGTGTTCCGGACCATGTCTTTCGACAGAACGGTGAAAAGCATAATCTTCAAAGTGGGGAAGAGAAGCTGCTGCGCTCGAATGCTGAGCGACAACGTAAAATGCCGCCGGTCAAACGACAAGTGAGTAAACTCCACCGAAGAAATCGCTCCTCCTAAATTGGACTGTTTAGTCATTTGGGAACCGATGAAGCATGAAATCACCATGCGTTTGTGATGTACATCCATCGTCGACATCGACCGAATGAGGTCTACAGTAAAGTGCATTATAACATTTCATTGTTTTTGATAAAACAGTATGTTTCGATTTAGTATATTACTATCTATTAAAAATAGATTAATCCAATTGGCAGATATTGTTTAACAGAAGTTTCTTACGTTTAATTAGGTCACCAACGACCGAACGTCCATCGTGAAATATCAAAAGAGCGAGTGTAATTATGCAGAGTGGTATACGCATTGTTTTCGTTAGCGGCACCGAAAGTCTGTAACTTTCACTGACACTTTTATACCTTTAAAGAACCTTACCAGAGTGCAACAATGACTAATGGTTAAGCAGTGATTGGTTGCGGGTATATACTGAGCAGGTGCACTTAATATGTGCATTGAATTTGCTTGCATCGATTTTTGTAGAGAATAGATCAGCAGAAATATTGCTCAAGTAAAATTTGAGAGATGCATATTCTTGTATGTTAGAAGGATGTTTAAATGTCTAAATTTACATGGCATCAGGTAGAGTTTGATGCCCTGAAATTTACAGTTGATTTTATGTTAACGTAGAATAATTGTTTCAAGCGAATGTTGACTACCATGAGCCTACAAGACTCACATTTATAATTAGGCTATTGATGGCATTTGTATACGCTTTAGTCCTCATTGGTGAAAACTAGTTTAAACGAATAATGAGATTTTCCTCTAGTATTTTTCATCCCCTTCTACCCTAAATGAATGTGCAATTACATATCACTGCTGTACTAATGTTACTTATCTGCGTGTGTAAACACGTATTATCACTACCATTTTAGCCTTTAAAATAAATTTCTGAAATCTGTCTAGGCCGGGAATCCTGAAAGCATCTTAGTCTGCGTTCGGTCCATGACCTTGCGAAAATTTGCCTCCAACAGACTTGTTCAAATTCATTCATACATTCATTCGCTTTATATTACAAAGTATTTATTCACATCCTACTAAATACATTTTCATTGTGCCCATTTACATGAAAAATGTGTCTGCTGCAATCTATATAATAAATAATAATAATATTAAATAATATTATTAAAAATACAACCACCACCGATGTTATACATAATTCAGAATAAAGTCTTTTATTCTTCGCCTTCATTGCTTATTGTTTGTGTTTTCTATTCATGAATTCGAGTGCAGCGTAAACATTTCCGTTCTGAGAGAGTAGCTTCGTCATAATAAGTGTTTCAGTACGTAAACCGACCAGATTAAAATTGCATTTATTTGTCCAAACCTAAGTGGGCTGTGAACTGCACAGATCATAATGCGCGATGAGCTCTTTTAAGACAGACAAGTGAAATTAAGATTAATTGATGCACCTCTGCATGTTGCGTAATCCCTTAATTGCCTTGGTTGTTTCCAGCTGTGATCAACATCAACTGACCAATCAGCCAGCTTGCGTAATCCATGCTCACTTTCAAGGTTAAACGCTGCAAATTTGGACGCCAGATTGTAACGGATTCCCACGCTTTTTATTCAATCAAACGACTCATCTGGAAAACCTTTCTTGTATGGTTTAACCATTTGCCTTATGCTTTTCGTTATAAAGTTTATTTATCATGGATACATTTCCGCGATCGGACACGGACCCTTTCCAACACATTGCAAGTTCATGTTTCTGTGATGAGTGCATTAGAGCGACACAGTCGACATCAGATCACCACAGTTCTTGCCGCCAACTCACGTTTGTTCTGCATTGCAGTGCACAGGTTTAGCATCCGGGATAAAAAGGTTTACAATTGCACTTAAATTATGCATATGACTGCCAGAATTTGTTGGGTATTACGGTAGAAATTACTTTTTGATAATCCAACCTCATAGAATTCGAATTATATTTAATAACACAATCTTCCGCTTGACTTTGATTCGACTTGAGTCAAAGGATAGGAAGTTTGAACTAAACAATTTCTCAATCGTTTCCGCATCGTGCTACTAGAACTCAGGGTGCTTTACTCTGTCGCCTTCTACTAGACGTGTGGTCTTCGTGTTATTCCCGACCAATCAGTTTTTAATTTTTTCTCAAAGGTGCCGATCAAGGGATCTTCTAGTTTGGCGGTCCGTTGGTTTCCATTAGGTTCAACCGCTAGGGTCTCCAGTTGTAACGTTGAAACATCAAATATAATGGTTTTTACTTGATACTCTAACCGCTATCTTCATTACAAGCATTTGACGGATGATCTGTGGCAGATGAGTCGCCATTGAAATTGGGTGATAATCACTTGGCGATTTTTGATAGTCACGGTCCACAGCTCTCAACGGCGATGCGATAGTTATAGAATATTTACCTTGAATGTTCACAGTTTGCAATTCAGAGTTGTCGTCACTTATTGGTTGACTGCATCGATTTGTTTGTATAGCAGTTACCTCCGAGTAATACAAGTGACTCCAGGTTTAATATATTATGAACAAATTTGTGTTTATATAATTAAACGAAGACGAAAAGACATACTGTTGGTCTTGCAAAACGCAATCGCTTTCAATTATCACAAAAGCAAAATAAAAAAACGCATCTTCACACGCTTACATAAGATTTTGAGCAAACAAAATTGCGAATGTCGAAGCCTAGACGAGTCAAGCATCTCGTCCTGATAAATCTCCGAATCACAATCACGATTTATCAAAGTGAAATAGCAATTAGAATGGTAAACGTCTTCCGTATTCACGCAGACAACAGTTCTTCATAACCGACTGTTGTTTTATAATTCATTCAAAATTGTCAAATTTACTCCAAGTGTTGTTTTACTCCGGAATGGGGATGCAGACTTTACACAAGTTTACGATTGTCAAACATTTATAGTCATTGAACAATCCATAAAAAATATCTTGTTGATAAACCAGATTTGCGATTGTATGCAACTGTTGGATAGGGTTGGTGCGAACACCAGGTCGATCACATGAGCGAAAACGCAGGTAGATTGAGTTCAACCCATAATATTGAACAAACATACTCATTTGCATGCATTTCCATCACACACACAAGGCACGATCATGTAGGTACAGTAAAATCAAGATCCACATGTCAAGAACAGTGGACTAATTGTAATTAAGATTTGTGCGTGTATCCCAATGACGTGTGCAAACATCCAGTTCCGGTTGTGGGATTTGTGTGATTCAAATGCATACTAATGAGGAACATTATATCACTGACAATTGAAATTTGACAAACAAAAACCGATTAAAAATTCACTCAGTTGAGAGTTTCATTACAGTATCTTCTACCAGTTCAGAAACGACGTTTCTCGTTCGCCATATAAATAATATCGACGCACAACAGACACGAAAAAAGTTCACCCAAAATAAATATTAGATAAATCTTTCATTGCATATGCTGATTTCCTTCCTTCACGTTTAAGCGGAGTCGTGTTGAATACGTGATGCACGATTTAGCACAATCATCATTCAATGTATTGATCGTGTGTTGTTCATTTTAGCGGTAAATCAATTCAAGAGAGCACCGGTCACCTAGATCACGATGGAGCGAATATTAGCAACTTTAGTTCAGTGCACCGGTTGTTATTGTCACCATGTATTAATCACCGTAAAGATTGAACTCGGAACACTATCGCGTTTTCATTCAAAGTATCGCTGAAACTTTGTTTTTATCTCAAGAAGAGTGTGTGATTTCTTTTTTTAAACTTAAACCTGTTTTAAACAGTGAGTGCATGATTTTTCCGACCGTCATTGATTATGCAAAAACAGAATACAAAAATTTGGTTTCCCACGTACAGACTGGCACAATGATACACTTCGAGTGATTTACAGTACACTGAGAGCGTTTTGCTTCTATTTGCGATTTTGTACGTTTCTGATGCGCTTAACGTCTTTTTTCTTTTACTTGACACATTCAAACTCACCACTGCTAAATGTGGGTTGACCAACAAGCACAGTGGTGTCGAAGTAGAATGTTCCAATCAATAGTAATGACGCGTTTGAATTGCGAAGGATGACAACGCTCGAATTGTTGTTGTTGTTGGCCTCCGTCGGTCAATGTCGACCATGGATGTACATCACATCGCATGAATTTCATGTTTTGCAAATTTTGAATGACTAAACAGTCCGATTCGGGAGGAACAATCTCTCCCGCAGCGCTTGCGACGATAGTCAGAACTCTGTTATATTGCATCAGTTGCACGCCGTTGGCGTGATCTGCGTTCAGCAGCCAGGAGCTGTATTTGCTCCTCCCCGGCTTGCAGTCGACGCTATACACAATGCCTCCAAAGTGAGCGGTCAAGAGCAAGTTCTTCCTAGCTTGCGGGGTCAATGTCAAGAGCTTTCATATCTCTTTTGCAAACATCTTTGTACCGCAAGTGCGGTCTGCCCAATGGTCGACTTCCTAATTGCAACTCACCGTGGAGTAGATCTTTCGGAATACGACAATTTTCCATTCTATAGACATGACCAAGCCACCGCAGGCGGCGCTGACGTAATAGGGTAAACATGCTCTGTAGACCAGCTTTTGAAAGCACTTCAGCGTTAGTCACTCTGTGCATCCACGATATGTTCAACATACGACGGATGCTTCGTAGATGGAAAGCATTCAGCTTCCGTTCGTGTCTTGCGTGGGTGGTCCAGGTTTCCCTGCCGTATAGTAAAGCATTTAGTACGCACGCGCTGTATACCATCATCTTTGTCTTTACAGTCAGCTTGCGGTTACCCAAAACACGAGAGTTCAATCGGGACAAAATGACAGCTGCTCTGCTAATCCGCTAATCAATCTCCGTGTCTAGCGAGAGGTTGTCCGCAATGGTTGAAATGTGAAATGATGTACTGGTTAGAGCTGACAGTTTCCTACAGTGATGATTGGCGGCGATACAGTCCCTTGACCAAGGACTTTGGTCTTGCTCATGCTGATTGTTAGACCAAAGTCTTTGCATGCTGACGAAAAACAGTCCATTAGCGACTGTAGGTTCTCTTGGGAGTGAGCAATAAAGGCTGCATCGTCGGCAAACAACAGGTCACGGATTATCACATCCCGTACTCTGGTTTGTGTTCTCAAACCGGTTCAGGTTGAAAAGCTTGCCATTACTTTGCGTGTGTATGTAAATGCCTTCTGTTCTCGTCTTAAAAGCGTGCTTCAGAAGCGGAGCAAAGAAAATGCCGAACAGCGTAGAAGCAAGAACACACCCTTGTTTGACGCCTCGGCGAATTTCAAATGCTTCTGAACTGCAACCGTTAAAATTGACTGACCCTTTCATGCCTGAGTGGGACGAAATAACGAGTCTCAGCACCCTTGGGGGGAAGCCTATCAGAGCATTTTGAAGAGACCCTCCCTGCTGACGTAGTCGAATGCCTTAGTTAAATCAATAGAAAAAGCGTATAATGGCATACGCTGTTCCCGACACTTTTCTTGAAGTTGTCTCATGGAGAAGATCATGCCAACGGTTGATCTTCCCTTGCGGAAGCCACATTGAGATCCAGAGTAAATTCTATCAGCTAAAACTTGCAGCCGGATCTGTAAGACTTTAGCAAACAATTTGCCTACAACATTCAGAAGGAAGATTCCTCTGTAATTGTTGCAGTCGCCTCTGTCACCCTTATTCATAAATAGCGTGATGATCTATGTGTCTCGCATCTCTTGTGGGACCCCCCCTCCTGCCAGCACTGAAGAAGCAAATGGTGAAGAGGTTGTATTAATGCTGCTCTACCGCATTTGATGAGCTCAGGTGGAATTCCGTCGTCACCAGGGGCCTTCCCATTCGCTAAGCGGAAAGTGGAAAGTGCGACTCGGCCTATGCAGCTTTTTATCAATTCCCAGTTTTCTGAAGCAGATTCAAGTGGGGTTGTCTTGTTGAAATCGTCCGTGAAGGCTTTTGCGAATCTCGCAGTAAGATTAGGTTCGCACATGCGAGTGACGTCTATCCTAGGCTTAGCAGACAATTTGGTGCGGTGAAATCTCATGTGGGGAAGCTTCAGTTTTGCACAGAGCAGTGAATGATCAGTGTCGCAGTCTGCGCTTTGATATGATCTGGTGAGGAGCACGCTTCCTATATTAGTACGCTTAACAAGAATAAGATCAAGCTGATGCCAATGCTTAGAGCGAGGATGCTCCCAAGAGACTTTATGCTGTGGTTTTGTTTGAAAGAAAGTGTTACTGACACAAAGATTGAACTGTGTGCACAATTCTAAAAGGCGTTGCCCATTTTCATTGGTTTTACCTACACCGAACCTTCCGAGACAGTTTAGCCAAGACTCGTAATCTGCACTAACTCTGGCATTGAAATCACCCAATACCACTACACAGTTTTTCTGTGGTACGTTTTTCAGGACGGCTGTGAGGTTATGCTAAAAAGCGTCTTTTTCAGCAGGCGTAGCAGAGAGCGTCGGTGCATAAACGTTGACCAACGTAATGGTACCAGTAATGCACCTCAGATTTGAAGTCCAAATCCGTTCGCTCCCGCTGCTGCTCGCTTCTGTTGCTTTCAATATATCGTTTCGCACGGCAAACCCAACTTCATGCAGTCGAGGCTCATCGGAACCTCTTTATTTCCAAAAGAATGTGTAATCACTTTCTGTTAGCTTACCAGTGTCTGGTAAGCGCGTCTCTTGTAGGGCAGCCACGTCGACATTCAGCCTCTTTAGCTCGTTGTTAATCACGGCGGACTTTCTAACGCCTCTGATATTCGAGATGTCGTCATGAAATCCTGGAAGCATGGACCGGACGTTCCAGGTTCCAAGTTTCAGAACTGACATTTGTTGTTTAGTATTTCGATTCGCTGGTGCGGAAAAATACAGTCTGCTTGTCAGTTGATTCCAAATCCCCATGCACCCAATGAGGATAGCAGACCGTGGCGAGACGGCACCTTATTGACTGGGGGCTGCTCAGCTTGAGGCCGGCGGTAGCCGTCCAATGAGACCTGGAAGTCTCTCTCGCCGTCGAAAGTAGCCCCAGGTGCTTAGCTCTACGCCAGTCAAGCCATAGCTTTTAACCGGTATCTGCTGCTTCCCGTGTTATTTTCCGAAGAAGCGGAATGGAGTGTCCTCTCCATTGGTGCGTTGCGATGTACGCCAGGACAGTTCAATATGGAGAACTTGCTGTTTCCCATGCAGCAAGTGCTCCCTCTCCACGGCACTACTGGAACCAAAGGAACAGCTGGGTTGATACTTTTGGACAACAATGCCG
>JACCGJ010025654.1:0-17254 GCA_013407085.1 Atriophallophorus winterbourni | reverse complement strand
CCGCGTTTCTCTAAATCCCCTTCAGCAAGTGGTCTAGCCTCTGGTTCGACATGGTCATCTAAAAGTTGAGCATTGTTGCAGAAGTACTACAGGGAACGCCGGAAGAAAATTTTCAGGCTGATGTCGCTTTACTCGTTCTCAAAACTTGATTGAATGAGATGTAAGCACCTCAAGTCTGTTTGTTTTCAATCTGTTAAAGCTGTTTAAGTTCCGCCATTCCCATAGTTAGGCATTCGGTACTTCATACTGATGTACTATAATGCTGATGATGAGTTGGGGTAACGCCGCCTTTCCTGACGATGAGGAAAACGAGTATGATGTAACCAGCGATTCCATTTGGTCAAGGTGGTTATGACCTACGGTACGGATGGAACTTCTATTACCCTCTGCCGTGGCAAGTTGAGACTATTTCACCAAGCTGTTCAATCTCAAATCGCTCAAGATGGTAGGTGTGCGTGTGAACGCTGATTTATGCATAGCGACGCAATCACAAACGCAATGTCAGGGTTGGAGGATTGATTATATTGCGTCTACACGAGTATTAGCCATAAATGGGGCGTTGGGGTAATTCACGTGTGATAGAAATGCAAACAACATGAGTTGGAACTGAACGAACCGCGCATGAAGGGTGAGCGTAATCTGCTGTTTTGCAACTCCAAGTTCCACTTTGTCAATCGAATGATGTCGAAAAATCACATCGCTAGGCAGATTTCAAACCTAATAAGCAAAATGTTGTTGGCCTCCGTCGGTCGATTTTCGACCATGGATGTACATCCCAATCGCATGCGTTTCATGTTTTGCAGCTTTTTGAATGACTAAACAGTCCGATTCGGGAGGAACAATCTCTCCCGCAGCGCTTGCAACGATAGTCAGAACTCTGTTGTATTGCATCAGTTGCACGCCGGCAGCGTGATTTGCGTTCAGCAGCCAAGAGCTGTATCTGCTCCTCCCCGGCTTGCAGACGACGCTTTAAACAATGCCTCTAAAGTGAGCGGTAAAGAGCAAGTTCTTCGCAGCTCGCGGGGTCAATGTCAAGAGCTTTCATATCTCTTTTGCAAACATCTTTGTACCACAAGTGCGGTCTGCCCAATGGCCGACTTCCTAATTGCAACTCATCATATAGTAGATCTTTCGGAATACGACAATTCTTCACTGTGTAGACCTGACCAAGCCACCGCAGGCGGCGCTGACGTAATAGGGTGAGCATGCTTTGTAGACCAGCTTTTGAAAGCACTTCAGCGTTAGTCACTCTGTCCATCCACGATATGTTCAAGATACGACGGATGCTTCGTAGATGGAAAGCATTCAGCTTCCGTTCGTGTCTTGCGTGGGTGGTCCAGGTTTCACTGCCATATAGTAAAGCATTTAGTACGCACGCGCTGTATACCATCATCTTTGTCTTTACAGCAAAATAGCACTAACATAAAAGCAGTGAGGTTTGGGGGGAAAAACGTTTCGTGACGATATAAATGAGTCGTCGGTTGTTTGAACCCCATAAGAAGGTGATGGAAATGATAGAACCAGAGGCAAACCGAGTGCTGTTTGTGCACAACATGACGAGAAAGTTAATATGTGAGTCCTGTGAAGTTACACCAATAACTTGACCGTGTTTTGATATACTTTGGCTAAGAATGAACAGACCTCACCCGCCTGGAATCAAGCACAGTTTGAGTTCGAGTTAGTTAGCTTGACCATAACCTGATAGAAAGTGTGGCAAGGACCAACATTCAAACCCCTAGCGCAAGCAACTCTGTGGAAAATCAATAGGCAACGGAAAAGAACCGCTTCTTATCACATTCACTGCCGAAAACTGGCAGTGGTCAAGCGGTAATCCTACGTCGTACATGCAGATCGACCGATGGCCCAAGGCTTCAGTGATCTCAGAGAATGTTACGTTGATGGCAAAAGGATTCAGCGCATCCGAAACACACGGCCAGCGTTAGGAAAAACTCAATTTGACTTTAACACCCATTTTTCATGAAAGAATAGTTCGTTGGAATGACACATGAATTTGTTTTAAAGCGTCGTTGTACATAAAACAGGAGTTATAAAAAGACGACCATGAGTTAACATGTGACAATCCGAGGTTATGTACGAGACTCTGGCAATTACTAGAAGGAACGTGGGTTTCACTCTCAAATATCTGGATAGATGTGCAGCCTATTGCACTCACTAGGGCATCGCAACCTGACAGCACCTCAGCATAGAAATGACGGGTTTCCTGCTCCGAGCTTGGGATTTCATACGAGTTACACCACGGCCTAATAGTGAAACGCAAATTTTCTTTCAAATCTTTTTCAATGCACCCAGTCGACGTTATTTTCAACAAGCGGTTTGGGTGAGTACAAAATTAGTTTAACATGGAACCGTGATATCATTTAAGCTATGCTGTTTAGTAACAGGCTCAACTCGAGAAGGTGGGTCGAAAAAGGAGGGAGAGATCGTACTGACGAATGAGCACATCTGTATCGATGTGCGTAACTCAATCTCTCGTGTGAAGCGCAATATCTTCTTGGACGGTATCAATGGGTTCACGAACCAATGAGTGATGATCATAGAACGTACCCTGGTTGTTGAATTTCACTTCACATCTAAGCGTTCCCAGATTTTTTTCGTTCGACTCCGATGGGAATGTTGAGGGCTGCAAGTGGGAGAGGGTTAAACAGGTTGGCTCAATACTCTTGAGTTCTATAGGTTATCTATATTACAAAATTTAATGCAAACGATTGGAAACACAGAAAACAAAAATAGGGATATCAATTTGAAAGGCCAGACACAAATGGTGGCATTCTAAAATATTACCATCAATCATGAACGTTTAGCCAGATAAAGCTCATTAGGTTGGGACGGATTCAACAGCCTACGAACTGCGTCTTACTATGCCATCTTCGAAGCGATGTGTAGTGACCCGGTATGTATGTATGTATGAAAGCACAAGCCTTATCCAGGCAAAGTGACGCAAAGTAAGAGACTGCACGTGGGCTAAGATACTGTCAGGTTGCCCAGGCCTAGACAGATATGAGGACGAAAAAACAATCGGAAATGGTAGTGAGACCACAGCGTGTTTCAGCATGCAGCTCACTAACTCTGGCCAATCAATTTAGCACGGTGTTAGCCGCACAGCACAAAGTACTGCACTATTGCACATCCGTGAATCCGGTGGTCAGAATGGTTAGTTTAGTGTGCATCCGTGCTAATCACGTGCTTTCGGAGGATGTGTAGAGTGCCGCCCTCGTCGAAAAGACCGACGACGACAATCGGAAGGCCTCCAGCGACAACATCCTCTGAAGCATGAGAGATGGACAACATCGGCCGCTATTTAACGATATGCTATTCATCAAGGTCGGCCGGTCGAACGAGCCATTCATGGTGAGGGTTGAAGTGACTGCACGTTTCAGGTTAGTGCTCTAGTATAGGAGAAATGTTTTTCTGCGTCATTTGACCAATCAGTGTTCTCCTGTGTTGTGGGATTCATGGGCAAACGCGATCAGCGTTGTACAGGGATAAATTAGGACACAATCATAAAGTGACTGTGAAACGGGGGGGGGCTGACGCGGTGAATGCTGAATCGACGACCCCAAAAGTGGTGATAAAGGCCAGCTGTCACACATTAACCGAAGACCTGAGTAATCGGGTGAGAGGTGGGGTATCGCGTAGACAAAGGACATTGCATCATTGTTGGGATGCATGCAGCAACACACTGGTTTCTTCCGCATACATCTGCTTTGGCCTAGCAAGCTGAAATTAACTAAGCTACGCGCGGCAAGAGGATATTGATTTCAAACAGAACACGCATGGTATGCAATGTATGATTATCATTAATGTTGAATCTGTGGATAAGAAAACTAGAAAATAGAGGATATAGATCAATAGTGTTCTGAGGTCAGATGGAAAACATGCGGAATTACGCAGCCAATTTGATCAAAGCATTGTGAACAAGTCAAATCGAAAATGTAATCGATCGAGATCTAGAAGAGCACAGCACATTGTAACGGAGCTCTTGAGCATGACAAATTTAAAACCCTAGCCACTAGAGTACATATGTATGCATGAAATCAAAAGCCCGATCCAGGCAAGGTGTTGCATAGTCAAAGACCACATGTAGTCTAAAACACCCAAGCTTAAACAGATATAAGAAATTAGACTTAAAATACTACTGACAGTCCGGTGTGGTTCTGCGGCTCAGTACCGGGGAAAAACCAATGTAGGATGGTTTTAGATAAGTAAAACAATGCAGTAATCCGCCCTGTACTTTTGGATGGATGTGTGACCACTGAAATCACAGGATTTACAAGCTTTAGAAGAGTTCGACCATTGGTGCCTCAGGATAATCTTAGGCATCCAATATACCGACGGGATATCGAACGCTGCCGTTCGGCACAAAGCAACAGAATACCTTGGCTCTCAGTTCACATCCAACGGCGAAGACTGCACTGGATTGGCCAGGTTTCCGAAAGACAGACTCAGCGCCCATGAAACTCGTCCTCGACACTGGTGTCAGAGACAAGAGCGTCAAGTGAAGACCTGGCTGTCAACTATGAAGGAAGATGCAGATGCTTTAGGATCGCGTACCGTCTACGACGTTTGAAGGTGGGAAAGCGACTGGATAAAGATCTGCAACGATCGAGCATCCGATCCACGAGCGTGGGTTGGCGTGTTTCGAGACATGAATGAAGCCGACTAATACACTCATGGTGCCAGCCACACAAAAGTAAAGTAGTACGTAATGCAGAAATGCTTCATGATCGTAGATCCGTGCAAGAGTTGAGTAAAGAGTGATGAATATAATTATGACTTATTCATATGTCGAGTTTACGGACATAAATTAAACGTAGCGTATGTACTCAAGTAGACGGTAACATAATCTCGTTACGATGGGTTAGCATACACTATTGAAATGAATTCGTGGAAAGCGCTGGTCTTCAAACAGTTAGTTGTGATAATCGGTTACAAAGAGAAATGCAGTCGGGTAAGTAAAACTAGAGGTACGGTTCCATTATACAGAAAAAAATTCGCGCACGAATGGACAACAAAAAACGTTTATAACCTGCATGGGCACGCTAGAACATTGCCAACGATGGATTCAATACGTAACATACCTGTGTACTTGTGGTGCATAATGAAGGTCCTGTAATGTTGGAGCTCGTTAGACAATTCGATAGACTTGGTTGTTCATAGGGAATTGAGACAACGGATATATCGGACTGGGAGCCGTCACTTTCCTGTTGCAGACTATTCAAACAAACAATGACGATATTGGGTGTACATACCGTAGGGTAAGCGTTCCGGTAATCTTTTGTTGCAACTGAGAAGTGACATTGAGCGCGTTGGTTAACTTTGGGGTACTCATTTTTGGAACAAGATTGGCAGCTTCTCGTAGCTAAGGTGACCAGATAAAAAACCACTTAAACACGTACCAATCGTTCGAACACCGAGTCAGCATCGAGCATAATGGGTAAAAAGTTGCACAAATGACGGCGCCGATACGTATGAATGGATCTGGAAAAACATCGAATAACGACGTGAATAAAATATCCAGTTAGGGAGTGGAGCAAACAGGTGGACAGCAGAGAAACAAATATAATTGGAAGTACCCAACATCAATCATTATTAGTCAATATCTTAGCTAAAAGAGGCAACCTTACAGTCCATTACCTCATGTATGGTATGAAAGCACAAACCTGATCCAGGCAAAGTGCCGCACAGTCAGAGACTGCACGTGGGCTAAGATACTGTCAGGTTGCCCAGGCCTAGACAGATATGAGAAACAAAATAGAAATGGCAGTGAGACTCCAGCCTGTTTCAGCATGCAGCTCACTACCTCTGGCCAATCAATTTAGCACGGTGTAAGCCGCACAGCACAAAGTACTGCACGATTGCACATCCGTGCATAAAGGAAATCATTAGTGACATTTCATCAATAAATGACGGAAGAATGGGCCCAAAAACCGAATCTAGACAGCGGATTGGTCAATCTAAAAAAAATTTAAAAATAATAACCACACGGGTGCGATTTTACAGGTAAATCTGTGCTACATTGATTACTAGCGGTAAAGCACGAACACGTTCACTCGCACTACTAGAATATCCTTCTTATTTCACCGTCTAGTCCTCGACAACCTGACAGAATGTAATATCACGTGCAGCCGATGACTCTGCATTATTTTAGACATCATCACGGCATCATTTTTAGCCATTCCTTATACACAAAAGCGAGATAGAACAAACAGTTCAAGCTTATCAGCAAGCACCCCGCTTCCAAGATACTGCTCACTACTCAAGGCCTTTTGCGCATCACATTCTTGTAAATGAAGCTTGAACGCTGCGTACATCATGTGCAATCTCCAGCTATGCAACACTTTGTCTGAATCCTGGCTTGTGATTTCGCACACAACGACTAGGTATGTATGCACGAAAGCACAGGCGTAATGCAACGCTCCTCTATGGCTGTGAAACCCGGTCAATCCGAACGGAAGATGTCCGTCTGCTTTCTGTTTTTCGACACTCATTGCATACGCAATATTGCTCGCATTCGGTGGCAGTATGGCGTCGCAATTATAGATGTCTGCAAACAGATGTTCGGGCCAAGAGGCCACGGACGGAAAGAAATGCTAATGCTTGCTCGTCTGCAATAGTTTAAGAATGTCTCATAAGCGCTTACCATACAGCGCACTATTCGCAGAGCCTGGTAGAGGCTGAGAAACGACCGGGTGGTCAGCGCGCTTGTGCACGGAAGTGCATTTGTGCAGTATTTCGATACTGCGCAGGTATCACTTTGATAAATTGATTTGCAACCGCCAGTGAGATGCAGGCGTAAAAACGCTGGTGTCTCACTGTTATTTCTACTTCATTCTCATATGTCTAGGCCAGGACAATCTTGACAGTATCGTAGCCTATGGGCCGCCTCTAGCAGTGTGGCAGCTTGCTTGAATTTAGGCTTGTGAGTTCAAACATACATACCAGTCCATTTCATGGAGCACTTGGATGAAGCAACGCGTCTTAGCACTAGGCTCGGCGAGACGCATTCGTTCGTTGGGTGGGGTCCAAAACATTTAGTTAATATTTGGCTGGAAAACTTACGCGATATGAAAGTCAGTGGCACAAGTGTAGTTTATTACGTGTGCTCTTTTTCTTATTTTTACATCATCGTATTATGTTCGATACAAAATGAATAAATCAAATGATTGGAAGCAGTGAAACAATAAAAAGAAGTTGCTTTTTGCACAGTTCCAAATTCAGAAATCCCACATTCTTTTTACGGGTCTGAATATTTGCGTTTCCTGCTTCATGTTGCTTGTCACGTTGTCGGGCGAAGGACCTGAGGCCTAGGCAATCTGACAGTATCACACCACGCATGCAATCGTAAGGCACATAACAAGATTTGTAAAATTTATTAATTGTGTGCGCGAGAAATCCTAGCTGGATGGATGAGTTCAATTATGGATAGTATGCCCGTTAATAGTAGAGTATCAATTGTGTGATTCTATTGGTACAACGGAATAAACAAAACGGAGTAACAGAAAATATTTGTGGTTTTGGTGTATGGACCCAGATAAATAAAGCGTAGAAAATGTATTATTTTGTTTTGGTAATCCCGTTGTGGCAGTTTACCTTTATCTAATAAGGTTAATTGTTATCTTGTTCATCATAATCGACTTTTGTCCGTCGAGCTGAAATTGGACCTCGACGCGAAGCAATCGCCTGGTTCCCACCTTGACCATTGGGCTTTACTAGGTGGAGCTCCTCTGGGCAGTGACGGAGCCACTTTAACCGGGAAGGCCAAATGATAAAGGTCAAATGAACTCGGTCTCAAAGCACTGAAACTTGGTTCAGGTTATTCAGCAAAAGGCTTCGGAGGCAGCCTCCTAAGCTAAGCGCCTACTTCGGCCAGAGTAACCAGCAGTTACTTGGCGTCATTCGCTCAGCTCAACTGCGTATGGTTATTCGACATTTTAACGAACGAAATCGCAGTTCTCGCTGCAACATTACTGTAATCTGCAGCTATGCTTTAATTTTAACTGCAGCAAAACAAAACACGGTGCATAGATAATACCGGTCCATGTTTAACGGACAGACACTCATGACCGAATTACACTTACCTCAAAAAAATAATAAAGGAGAATAATAGAATACACGAGCAGTTCTATTTTAAAAGTAAGTCCCATTTAACGGTAGATCAACTGCGCGGAGACATATGTTGAATGCTGTTATTTTGTTATCAATGAAAACTAGTCTCTAGATGCCTACTATCCGTGTGTAAAGGGTGTATTTCATAGTAAGCCGTGGAGTTCTGGGTTCCTGCAGCTTAATAGGTAGCCATCTTGTTCGGATGTTCATTGAATCGTGAAAAACGCACACAGCTCAGCAGCAGGATGCTGCAACATCTGTCTTGGTATCAGCCAGTCAAAACGGATTCTAGGAAAATCAAGCGGGAAAAGGTAGATTTGCGTTCATGATAGTTCGATTTCAATCAGTGAACAATCTTTGTCGCACCTGTTGTAGTGAATTGCACCCGCCTACGCTTGCAAAATACCCTTACGGTTGATGCTGACACACAACAGGTTTTCATTTTACAATCTTTCGTTTCAAATTTTTGTCTTATCAACATATCAGAGAGCATTTGAGCTGTTTCTGCTGTCTCGCACTCTAAGGTTGCGGGATCTGAGAAACGCTAACATTTTGTACCAAAGGAATGTGCTCGTGTACTTGCGGCACCTATCTCATCTATTTTCAATTGATGAACAAAAAGAGCAATAATATATGAGTGCTAGAAATCTGTACGTATAACCCCGATTACCTGAAGTGCCGCACCATTGCGTGTATGTATGTATATATGTATGTATGCATGCAATCGCGCAGCACTTGTGCATTACAGCTAACACCGTGCTAAATTGAGTTGTCATCTGCATGTGAATACACGTTGGAGTCTCGCTACCATTGCTATTTTCCTTGACCATATCTGCTGGCGATTGTGTCGAGAACGAGATCTCAAAGTAAACTTATAGCGGATTTAGCGTTCGATAACCTGTGCCATTGTGATGTCGACGCGATGTTTCACACTATAATACGGCCGAATGTATAACGCAGTCGTGTGCTCTTCTATGACTGTGAAACCTGGTTCATCCAGGTCCTTCCGAGCGGAAGCTGGCCGTCAGCCTTCTGTTTTTGACACTCGTTGCCTGCGTAAGATTGCTAGCATTCGGTGACGGCACCGCGTTGCAAATATAGATGTCTGCAAACCGGTGTTAGGACCAAGAGGCCACGGACTGAGAGAAAATCTGATGCTTGCTCTTTTGCGACATGTTTTAAGAATGTCTTTTCACTGTTTACCATACCTCGCCTTATCCACAGAGTCTGGTAGAAAGGACCAGGTGACCAGTCCATGTCGTCGCACACTGGAATGAAGAAAGTTACCGTAGCACTGGTCCCAATTGCACGGATGTGCAATCGTGCAGCATTTATGTGCTGTGCGGCTAGCATCGTGCTAAATTGATTGGCCAACGGCAGTGAGCTGCATGCTGAAACACGCTGGAGTCTTACTAACTTTTCTATTTCCTCCCTCGTATCTGTCTAGGCCTTGGCAACCTGACAGTATCCTAGCCCACGTGCAGTCTCTGACTGTGTGGCACTTTGCCTGGCTTATGCTTTCATACTATCATACCATACCCAATGGGTGTATTCGTCTGCCTGGGTGGGGTACAAAAGATGAACCTAATAGTTGGGTGGAATCCTTACAAGATACGGCTGTGAACCGAAGTCAGGTGAGGCAATGTATTTTATTATGTGCGCTGTCGTATTATTTTCCAGACCTTTCCTTCTTTATAAACTCACACGTATATTAAACATATTGTACTGCTTTACTTGTCTAGGCCTGGGCAACCTGACAGTAATACGCCCACGTGCAGTCTCTGACTGTGCGGCACTTTGCCTGGATCAGGCTTGTGCTTTCATTCATTCATTCACTGCTTTACTCCATTAACAGTCCTCTTTTTCTCGTTACAGTTTATATGCCGAAATCTATAGTTGATTAAAGCCTTTCTATCAGACGTTATCTTCTCATTAGTTTGGAAGTATCCTTCACTTTATCTCGTTACAATTTAATCAACTATAAATGGATCGTTTACTCAGACCTGATCGCTTTGACGCCGAACGAACGCTTCAAACGCTGCCGACTTCTGGGAGCATTGGTTGTACACATTCAGCAATTTTCTTGAAATCATAGAATCGCACAAACCAGACAAACTCAAAAATTTTATTCATTTTCTGTCGCCTTTGTGTACAAGCTTATATCTCAATGCACAACATGAATCTGCCGTAGCCACTTTTCAGCCCCTATACGTGCAACCAAAAAACGAAGTGTTCGCACGACATGTTTTGGCGACCTTCAAACAAGCACAAACTGAAAACCTCGACCAGTTTGTTCAGAGATTGCACACACTCGCTAAAGACTGTAATTTCAAATCCGTGATAGCAAAACTGAAAACAAAAATGATGCAATGCGTGATGCGTTTATTTCTGGATTGCTCTCAAATCCTATCAGGAAACGTTTGCTGGAACATAAATTTCTCGATCTATAGACAGTTTTCAATCAAGCAGTCGTTGGACTTGGCTCAGCGACAGTCTAATTCATATGCATCGTCAGCTCCAACTATTACTTGCAAAGCATCTCCCAAGGAAACGATAGACCTCGATACCTCTAAGTCGGATACAACCTTGGCAACTGCTCACTCAAGGCTTCCAGGTAATTGTTTCTTCCGTGGATATGATCGACATCCACGTCACAAATGCCCTGCTAGAGAAGCCGTTTGCAAATCATGTGGCAAGAAGGGATATTTCATCAAACTCTGCCAAACATAATGCTCCTGCTTGCGCATTTCTTGCATCATCCATTGCCACAGCTGCCATGCCAACCAGTCTAAAGAAAGCAATCACTAAAATCCATGTCAATGGTATAACGCTCCAGGCCCTGGTTGACACCGGAAGTTCCGAAAGTTATGTCTCTGAAGAAATCATACGTGAACACAAATGGCCGGTACTAGAGTCTAAAAATCAAATCGTTCTGGCTTCTACATCAATGACAAGTAGTACCAAAGGTCACTGTTTCGTTTCCATTATCCATAAAAACAATTCTTACGATAATGTTAAACTATCTATTCTTCCTGACCTTTGTGCTGACGTATTATTAGGTTATGACTTTCTTCAACGGCATCAGATGGTCGAAATTCCTTTCGAGGTGATTCAACTTTCTTTTTATTGTGTAGCCTCTCAGTTGCCACTCTACCACCGATTCCACTTTTTGTTAATCTCGACCCATCATGTCGGCCAATATCCTCTAAATCGAGGCGACATAGTCACAGTGACGAACTATTCATCCAGACTGAAGTTAACAAGTTGCTGAAAGATGGTATAATTGAACGATCTCAGTCACCCTGGCGAGCACAGGTTTTGGTCACAACTAACGAACGCCATAATAAACGCATGGTTGTTGACTACAGCCAAACCATAAATCGCTTTACATACTTGGATGAGTATCCTTTGCCTCGCATTGATGATTTAATTGATAAAATCTCTCATTACCGTGTCTTCAGCGTAGTGGATCTTCAAAGTGCTTGTCATCAGATCCCTATATAAGACAATGAACGTGAATACACCGCGTTTGAAGCATGTGGCAACCTGTAGCATTTCAAACGCATACCATTCGGTGTTACGAACGGGGTCACCTGTTTTCAACGGGTTATGGATGAACTTATTCGTACTGAATCACTTCAAGGCACATACGTTTACATTGATGACATCACAATTTGCGGAGCGGATAGAAGAAGAAGAAGAAGAAGAAGAAGAAGAAGAAGAAGAAATGGCTTTATTCGAGTACACGAATTTTCAGCGATAAGAAAGAACATGATATTAATTTGAGCAAGTTTATGCAGGTGGTGGAAAAGTATGGTTTAACTTTGAATCATGACAAGTGCGTTTATGGTGTCGAACAAATCAAATTACTTGGATACGAAATGTCAGCAGGAACCGTAAAACCGGATCCAGAACGCTTCGAAGCGCTGCTGAATCTTCCACCTCCAACCCATTCGAAAGCCCAACAAAGGGTTGTCGGCATGTTTTCATATTATTCCCAGTGGTTTTTAAAGTTTTCCGACAAAATCCATCATCTGACTCACAATCAAACATTCCCTCTGTTAGGCAAGGCTATGGAGGCGTACAACACATTAAAATCTGAATTGGTTCAAGCATCTCTGTTTTCTATCGATCGTAATGTCCATCTCGTCGTTGAAACCGACGCCTCAGACAGAGCCATTTCCGCAACCCTTAACCAAAGCGGCCGCCCGGTAGCCTTTTTCTCTCGAACTCTATCTCATTGTGAACGCAATCACTCGGCGGTAGAGAAGGAAGCATGTGCGATCGTCGAAGCCATCCGGAAGTGGTGGCATTATCTTATCGGATGTCATTTCAAGTTGATCACAGACCAGCGTTCTGTCGCCTACATGTATGATTCCAAAGCTGCAAGCAAAATTGAGAACGATAAAATCCAACGTCGGCGCATAGAGCTTTCCCAGTTATCATATGACGTGGTCTATCGTCCTGGTCCAAGCATCACGGTAGCGGATGCGTTATCTCGAGGTTTTTGTTCAAGCATCCAATCTCTCACACATTTAGAAAGCATTCATGACTCACTCTGCTATCCTGGCATCACTCGCTTGTTCCATTTTGTGAAATCGAAAAATCTACCTTTCTCCGTGGATTATGTAAAAGCTGTCATTCAACAATGTACCGTTTGCTCGCAGTTGAAACCAAAGTTCTACTATCCCGTTAATGGTATGAAAGCACAAGCCTGATCCAGGCAAAGTGCCGCACAGTCTGATTAAAGCAACCAAACCGTTCGAGCGCCTTAGCGTCGATTTTAAAGGACCTATTCCATCTTCCACACGCAATCACTATTTACTGACCGTAATCGATGGATTTTCATGTTTCCCTTTCGCGTTCCCCTGTGCAGATATGACCAGTCTCACAATTATTTCCCGTTTTATCGAAATATTTTCAATTTTTGGAATGCCATTCTATATCCACTCTGACCGAGGACCTTCTTTCATGTCTGCTGATGTTAAAGCTTTCCTCCACTCTCGAGGAGTTGCCACCAGTAGAACTACTTCATATAATCCTCAAGGAAATGGACAAGTAGAGCGTGTGAACGGTACACTGCGGAAAACAATCTCTCTCGGTTTGCAAAAGAGGGCTGAGTACAGAGCAGTGGGAACAGGTGCTCCCGGATGCGCTTCACGCGGTACGGTCACTACTATACACCGCTACTAAAGCCACTCCGAACGTATGTTTCTACACAATCGCAGATCGCCTACCGGTACTAGTCTTCCGAATTCGTTATTGGTACCCGGACCGATACTCATTCAGAAGAATGTTCGTAATTCCAAGTATGATCCGCTCGTAGAGGAAGGCGAACTGTTGGAATGCAATCCCCAGTACGCGCACGTACGTTATCATGATCGTCGTGAGAAACTGTCTCATTGCGAAGATTCGTCCCAGTAGATCAATCACTGCAAGCACCTGGCTCAGAACCAGTGGACTCACCCCCCAAAACTCTTGATTGTGACACACCTTCAAATACTCCCATCGAAAAGAATAATACCGAACAACTCATCGCGCAGCAACAAAGAGTCAGACTTTACTGTCTCCGAAATCGGTAGGCGTGACTTATTATAACATACATTTCTTTCCCGCCGAGAAGAATGTCGTATTATTTTCCATACCTTTCCTTCTTTATAAACACCACGTATATCAAACATATTGTACTGCTTTACTCCATTAACAGTTCTCTTTTTCTCGTTACAGTCTATATGCCTAAATCAATATTTGATTAAAGCCTTTCTATCAGGCGTTATCTTCTCATTCGTTTGGAAGTATCCTTCACTCTATCTCGTTACATGCGCAATATTTTTTTTATCCGGTATTATGTTTGATAATATCATATTTGATGAAAAAACAAAAAAATCTCAAAATCGCGTGCAGTAAAACTACAAAAACAAACTACTTTTGTTCATTTGCATTTTCATATTTCGCTTACTGCTTTCTTCTCAACTTCTTGCTCATCAGCTTTTTATGCATTGTTGCTCGGCACTTTATCTGGCTCTATACTTGTGCTACATGATGATGATGAGGAGGATTTTAATGCGTTTGATTTGTCGCGTTGAATTCGTCATGATACTGAATGAGAATGACTTATAAGCTGTCGAGACTAGTTCATGAGCAGTAAGTTTTATTTATTTATTTGCCACCGGTGGTGAGCTGCATGCGAAAACTCGCTGGCGTCTCACTGCCATTTTCTTTTCTTAAATCTGTTTTCCTGGGCAACCTGACAGTCTCTTAGCCAACGTACTGTCTATGACTGTGCTGCACTTTGCCTGAATCAGGCATGTGATTCAACACTTACATACATACATACATCCATGCATACATATATACATCATCATCATTACACCGGTAGCATGTACCGAATGCTGTCACACAAGCATGAAAAAGGACAATCCTAAAAGATGGGTAAGGGTGGGAATTAACGAGTTACGAATTTCGTAGAAGAGTAAGCACAAACAAACTGGAATTAGGTGCCTATACCTCGAATGAAACATGCATTCAATCAAGTTTCGTGAACGTGTAGAGCTACATCAGCACGACAGCTTCGTTGCAGCTTTCACTACTATGCATCATAACAAGCTCTGTTCGCCGCTTTACTTTACAAGGTTAAGCAAACACTCCTAGAAGACGCTTAGTGCAAGAACGCCATTGAACACGTATGGTATGGTATGAAAACACAAGCCTGATCTAGGCAAAAAGCTGCACATCCAGAGACTGCATGTGGGCTAAGATACTATCAGGTTGCCCAGGCCTAGACAAATATAAGGGGGAAATAGAAATATATAAATTGTAATACCTAACTACTAAAATGCTGCGGAGACATCAGTTGTCAAATACTTGGATGAGCCAAATGTGCTTGTTAGGTAAGGTCCAAGTATCGCAGCCATAGAGCAATACAGCCCGAACTGTCGTTTTGTAGACTCTACATATGAGTAATAGAGACAGTCCATTCTGGCGCCAGAGGTGGCCTAGGTTGCGGAATGCTACGGTCGCCTCAGAAATGCGTGCTGAAATCTCGTCATCTAACGATGCAGAATTATTGATAGAACTACCAAGATACGTAAAACGACCTACAATTACAAGCGCCTGATTGTCAAGTAATAAAGTGCTGTTTGATAAGTCAATGTACTGCAGCAGAACATTGCACATAGTGGGTGCGAAACGCATTCTGAGTGTGGGCACAATACTAGCTAGCTTGTTGAGTATCGTGTATGAGTCAAAGAGCAGAACAATGTCATCGGCATAGTCCAAGTGGTCAACCTTGCTACCTGTTATTATGTGAACTTCGAAAGCTGGGACTCCTTGGCTGCATAAATCCATGATGGCATCAAGTACAAAATTAAACGGAAACGGAGAAATCGGACACCCTTGTCGGACGCCACTTGTGGTGGGGAATTTGGGTGAAAGGTCGTTGTAAACACTACCGCATCATAATGTATGAGCATAAAGTGCACGCAGTATGTTGACACATTTTCGGAACGCTTTTGCAGTTAATTTGAAGTTGGCCTTCAATAAGTATGCCGGCAACAGCCTTCAATTTCCACTAGATTCAAATTGTCTGACTTGCACATGAAAACAGACTTCCATCGATCTCATCAGGCCCTTTCACATGATCATTCTGTATCTGTACCCCATTTCCACTACATTCAAATTGTCTGAATTGCCCATGACAATAGACTTCAATCGATCCCACTAGGCCCTTTCACATGATTATTCTGTACCTCCACACGTTCACTATGTTGTTGCCGTATAAATACAAACCAAGTCCTCGGCCAAATAACTTTGGTATTCCACTCAACGTTCCATTTCGGCCTTGTTCTGTTTTCCTGACTGTCAGGTTAACAACGCATTGATTCCGGCGATATGGAGATATATTCCGTGTCGACGTCAATCGCTTGGAAGATAGCGCAAAAGTCTGACTACTGCTACACAAAATCGGTGCAGTAGCGTTGGACAAATACTGCAACTTGATTCTTCCAATGAAACCACGCAAGCGCACCTTCGGGGAGACAGTCAGTTCCTTGTGGCAATGTTTTGGTGATCAGTCATCTCTGTTTAGTATTCGCTACCACTTCCTCAACAGAGTACTGGACGAAACGACAGATGTTTGGACACACCTCGGCAATGTCAATCAGGAATGCGAACACTTCAAGCTTTGGTCATTAACCGACGACCAGTTCAAGTGCCTTGTACGTATTAGCAGCCTGAAGTCACAACGATTCACGGATGTGCGTACTCGACTGCTAAATCAACTTGAACAGGATGCTTGCATCACGCTTCAAACGATTGGTGATGAGCATCGACGGTTCATGAACCTACAGCAAGATTCCGCCTCGATACAATTCAGTGGCTGTGGCTCGACCGCCATCTGCGCTGTACATTGACAACGTCATGACTCACCAAAGAGTGCGTCCAACAAGCCATCTCCACGGAAGTCCAACAAACCTGCAAAAGTGTCGAAGCCACCCTCACCCTACCGGCATTGCAGAGCATGACATTTTCATCGTGAGTGCCTCATATAACAAATCGTTTCAAGGTTTGTCATAGCGCATGCTACACCTTGAGGCTTTAAGTGCCCGGCGGTTCAAGGCTTGTTTCATTATATAAGGTTCATCTCCAAAAATTGCGAGGCCATCCGCATACTCCAGATCGGTAGCTCTCTCATCAGGCAGAAGTTCAACACCTACGCCCATCAGATCAGCTAAATGTATGTATGAAAGCACACGCCTGATCCAGGCAAAGTGCCGCACAGTCAGAGAATGCACGTGGGCTAAGATACTGTCAGGTTGCTCAGGCCTAGACAGTTAAGGGGAAGGAAAATAGTAATAGCAGTGAGACTCCAGCGTGCACTCGCATGCAGCTCACTACCGGTGGCAAGTCAATTTAGCACCACATTAGCTACGTAGCACGCAAGTGCTGCGTGATTGGTTATCCGTGCAAGATCAGCTAAAGCTTTCCTTAGGATTTCGTCCAGGCAAGAAATGCTCGTTTGAAGATAGATGATCTGTACGCACATTTATATCTCCAACCAAGACATCAATGTCACTAATAAAGTTTGTGTAATTCTCCATAAAAATTATCTTTGGCGATTGCAGAGCTA
>JACCGJ010025653.1:0-24434 GCA_013407085.1 Atriophallophorus winterbourni | reverse complement strand
GGAAATTGCCAGATGGTCGTGATGACGAGATTTTTTCGGTTGAGAAACGAATTGACTTTTATCGTCTCTAGCTAATGAGTAATAATCGTATAATGATGCCATAAACAATATTTGAGGATCACGAGATGTTAGTTTGAAAGATCTACCTTCAGTTAAGTATCTTACCAAATCTCCTGCAGGAATGTTGAAAGAGGGTGAGGTTGACTTGTTTTGGAGTCTTAGAAGTAGGCCGTTGACATAATGTTTCCTCACATTGTCATTCAGGCATTTTCCGATTCTAGCATGAATCAACAACCAGACGGCCAGACCTTCGTATCGATGTGGATGGCCTTAATCTGAGCCGAGGGCAGATAAACTTCCCTCTTTTCAAATGAAATCAATGAACAAATCGGGTGGGATTGGAAGACCCTTCTTAAAACTAAAGGCTCCAACTTTTCCATCATCGCATGCTGTTACTATTCTTGTCAGGAAATACTCGATTAGAAAATAAACCTGGATATCGAAAGCAGGCAATATCCCGTTCTTCAAAGAAGATTCTACCTTCGCTGCAGCTTTAGACAAGGTCCAACCAGGTCCAACTAAATATTCACATACTATTCGTTCCTCAGGGCTGGTATCCGGATAAAATTGGTCAGACCGAACAGTAGTAATTACTTGATCAAGAACGGATTTCAACGGACGATCGACTATTCTGACACACTCTAAGTCTCTGGAAAAGAGAGGAGTAACTTCTGGTCCTTTTAAATTCATCATCTTCTTTTCTAACAAATTTCCGTTGAAGTAAAATGAATAATGTTGAAGCTGGGAAGCGTGCTTGGCCAATAGGTATTGTTGTGGATATTCACTTGAGTGAAGATAATCTAGTCAGGCTTGTAGTTGTTCGTACAAAGAATGGTATTGTCACTCTTGATATACGGAAAATTTGTCTGCTGGCAGACTCGAACTTCTTCTTTAGAAAAGCTGGAGGACGTGGTGAATCTAGGTTTGGCAAACGTTCTTCCTAACAATAGCCAGAAATGTCCAGTGATAGCAATGAGTAAGGGCGTGTGTGAATAGCCACACAATAAAGCAACCTGCCTTCTGTCTTTTGCGTTTTTTCTACGATTGCAGTAGTTAGGTATACAAGGGTGCTATTAACAAGATTAATATAAAACAACAATGGACAAACCTCAAATGTACCGGGTTGTACAAATGACGTGAGCCAAAAGTGCCCAAATATTCCAAATAACAAGCAATAAATTCAGCAAATGCTGAGAAGGTAGACTGCCAAATTATTAATGCCAATGGAAAAAATTACCTATACAATTGTGATTAATTGTCTCTGTTTTCGCCAAATACAACACGCAAACTATTTGGAAGGTAACGGAAGACAATTAATATGATTTTTGGTTTAATAAAACAAAAAGTGATGTACAAGTAAATAGGACAATAACGAAAATTTATACACAAAACAATGGAAGATAAAAATTGTGTAGATTCGCGATGAATCAAGTTGTTTAAATAGAAAATAGGAAGAAATTTTACACAAAATTGTCGTTATTTACAGGAGGTTCCAATGGTGTGACTAGTTTAATACCCGTTCAATGTCTTGCATCAAGGTAGCTTCAAACTTCACATCATCCGCGAAAATGAAGCATGGACACTTCTTGCACGGACCCTGTACTCTTATTGCACAAAGTCTATTGTCATCTGGGATATAGTCTGATATCGATAGATCACCCTCGTCATTCTTTAGCAATTCCGTCACTAAATTAAATCTGTTCTGACATGTAGAACGCCGGAAGTGTTTATCCCATAATATATATGGCGATTATCAGGCCTCATTTAGAATATTTCGTACAAGCCCGGATCCCTTTCTTTCAAATTGACATATAATTACTAGAGGGTGTGCAACGTCTGGCTTCCAAAATGCTTGAAGATATCTTTAGGAAACCCTACGAGGAACGTCTAATTTATTCAGGTCTCTTCTTACTTCGGCGTCTACCATGTGATCTAATAAAATCCTTCAAAATCCTGGAAGGCCTAGACGACAAGGGTTGTCAAACCCTGTTCTCTCTTGAACGATCAACCGTTCAACACGATGGTATACAATGAAGCTTGCGAAAAATAACAATCCTCTAAATAGTATGCAACACTTGTTCAGTGAAATTGTGGTAAGATTCTGCAATATGCTGGATGAGGAACTAATCGCTTGCATATCGGTAGGTGAGTTCAAAAGGAGTTTGGATTCCTCGTAACATCAACTCTTCCATGAATTTTTTCATGAATACGCAGGTCGCCCATCGATAGAATTAATGTTTTTAGGATTTTAAATGTACGCACAAAGTTTTCCCTAGTTAACCTCTCACCGGCTTTTTGAAGAGAAACACTTTTCGTTTCTCCCAGACGCAGCTACGAATACCTGGGAACTTAGGACTGCCTGGAAAACACCTGACTTATAATGGCATACGACGAGGATACCAAAGGACAAAGAACCAAATTTGGCAGTGGCAAGCGCTCATTTGAAGCTTTCCAGCAACAAAAAATCTGGACACTCGATTGGCTTATCAGCCAGTTACCGTCCTGTGCCAACTGAACTGAACTTAACTGAACTGAACGTGAACGGATGGATGATGGGAAGCCAGTCGAAGCCTTCTACCTAGATTTCAGCAACGCTTTCGATTCCGTAAATCAACGTATCTACAGATCAGGCTAGCAGCAAAGGGCATACGGTGTAGTATTCTTGCCAAGATGAAGGCCTTTCTAACAGGTAGGACATTCAGAGTTCAGGTAGCATCTACGCTGTCGAATCAAACGGACGAGATCATTAGGGTACCCCGAAGGTCAGTACGGGGACCCCTTCTATTCATGATTTTCATCGATGACTTTTTGGCTGCATTAAAGTGCCCATGTTCTATTTCCGCGGATGATGTGATGTTCATCGGATCAACAGAAGAACATACTTAGATGCGAGACCTTGAACGGGTATAAACTGGTCATACCACACTGGAGTCTAAATACCATTACTATTTTCTTTGTATTTCTTTTCTCATATCTGTCTAACCTGATCAAAATTACAGTACCTCAGCCCACGTGCAGTCTCTGACTGTGCGGCACTTTGCCTGGATCAGGCTTGTGCTTTCACATCACACACATATACCAGTGGGACCTCCTGTAAATGACGATAATTTTGTGTAAAATGCCTTCATATATTCTATGTAAACAATTTGATTCTTCTCAATTCTACACGATTTTTATCTTTCATTTTTGGGTATACATTTTCTTATATGTCCTATTCACTTGTAAATTTATTTTTTGTTTAATTAAACCAAATATCATAACGGTTGACATCTGAAAACTTCCACATATTTTGCTTGTTGTATTTGGCAAAACCGGAGACAATTGTTCACAATTGTATTGGTATTTTTATACATTGGCATTATTAATAATTTGTGAGTCTATGTTTTCAGCATTTGCTGAATTTATTGCTTGATATTTGGACCATTTGAGCACGTTTGGCTCACATCATTTGTACAACTTTATTCGTTGTACCGAGTATTACAAATGATGTGTGCCAAAATATTTCTCAGACATTTCATGATGCCAAAACTCCCTTGTTCTCATATATTCACAGAGCGTACCAATTCTTTTCGCGGTATTCTTCAATTTGGTCCTTAGCATAGTTAACCCATATTCGGTGGGCAATCCATTCTTGAGTTTTTTTGATGATCTTTCCTCTAACTAAGGCAATATCATTCGTGAGTTTGGATACATTACTATTCAACGAAACTGTTAGATGTTCGACAGATCATCCTTGGACGTTCCCAATTGTCGAATACCGCCGACGTAGTTACAGAATTTATTAGCAGCAGTAATCTCGCAATCGGGAGAAACAGCTGGATTGATATGATCGTCCTATTAGGAAACCCTGTGCAAGCAATAATGATCACGCAATATGTTCAGAAGTAAGGGTCCTCCACTAGAGCATATGTACTCTTCGGTATTAACCCCAATGAAATAGAATATGGGGTCAGCGAATATGGATTATAAATCCCCCGACCAGGCTTGAAAAGTCGGGAGGCATCTTCGGTAACGAGTTTTCCCGGTTGAGAAACGTTTCGACGTCAACTTTCCTCGGCTCCAGCGAAAGAGTAATAATCGTATGATGATGCCATAAACAATATTCGAGGATCCCGAGATGTTAGTTTGAGAGATCAACCTTCAGTTGTGTATCCCACCAAATCTCCTGCAGAAATTTTGAATGCGCATGATGAGGAATGGTTTCGTGGGCTTACTAGTAGACCGTTGGCATAATGTTTCTTCACCATATCATCAAGGAAGTTTCCGATTCTAGATTAAATCAACAACCAAGCGGCCAGACATTCGCATAGCTATGGATGCCCTTGCTCTGGACCGAGGACAGATAAGCTTACCTCCATTTGAATGAAATCAACGAACAAATCGGGTGGGATTAAAAGACCCCTCTTAAAACTGAAGGCTCCATCATTACCATCAACACATGTTTAACAAATTTCATCAGAAAATACTCGATTTGAAATTAATCCAGTACTTCAATGAAGATTCTACCTTCGCTGCTTCTTTAGACAAGTTCTAACTAAATCCAGCTAAATATTCACATACTATTCGTTCCTCCGGGCTGGTATCCAGGTGATACTGAGCAGATCGTGCAGTGGTAATTAGGTGACCAACAACAGATATCAGCCCACGATCGCAATGGTCGAATATTCTAATACCCTCTAAGTCTCGGTAAACGAGAGCAGAATCTGTAGGTCCTTTGGAATTCATTAACTCTTTTGCTAACAAATTTTCGGCAATTGGGTGAGTAGAGTAAATATTGTTGATTCTGCGAAGCCTGCTTGGCCAATTGATATTGTTGTGGATATTCACGTGAGCGATGATAATCTTGTCAGGTCTGTAGTTGTTCTCACAAATATTAGTATTGTCACCCCTGATATACGAAAAATTTGTCTGCTGGAAGAACTCAAGAAGACGAGTTTGGAGGTTGGTCTGTGGACAAGGCGGAAGCTCCAACTTCTTGTAGGGCCAGAAGGCAAAGGCTTTGTATCTATAGTTCCACTCCATGGATCTTGTAAATTTAATAACTTTTTAAACCATGAATCTTGTATCTTGAATCTTGAAAATAACACCAATTCCATGATGTGAATAATTTGTGTTGAAAACAAAACGAAAAATTGGTGTAAATGGCTCAAGTACAGTATTCGATTGCTATAAGAATATAAGTTCACGAAGTGTTTTCAGGTTCGGTAGTCCACTTGAACGTTTTAGCAATTATCAATGTGAACAATGAATCAGCAACTGTTGCATAATTGCGCGGTACGTTCAACTTGGTTGTAGTTCCCACGCTCTGATTAAATAATATGAAATTTTGCCGATTATTTGAAATTGCAATCTAAATTACCTGCACTACTAAGATATAAATATCAATTTCATATATCTTCATAATGACTCACATTACTTCTCCATGCTTAAAAGCAGGTTGTGGTAAGCGAGTAGACAAAGGTATCGAGTTTTGTACATGCAGACGCTGGGCGCACCAAAAGAGCTCTAGTATATCAAAAGACCATTACACCATATATGCAGCCCATACATTGTTCGAATGGGTCTGCATGGAATGCAAAGAATTTGCACGGGAAGCTTATCGTAGGCGAGTTTCCCAATTACTCGCAACATTGCAGGAACCAACCCAAAGATCTTACGCGCAAATTGCAGCCCCGTCCAAATCAATCATGCATAAGCCGGCGGATGTACGAAAATCAGGAAAAAACTAACAACAACAGCGTAAGAAGAAGAGCCAACCAGCTCAAAAGTTACAGCGCTCCTCAACAAGTAAGAAAACCGAGCAGCGACAATTAACTCGCAATTAGCTTCAATCCGCAGCAAATTGCGAGCGTTGCAAAAAAGGCGCTTTTCCAAAGAAAAGTTTGAAAACTAGGACCAGAAATATTCTGATCCATAACGAGCATGAGCCTTTTATACAGGAGGCTAAATCACGACGCAGTTGAGATAGCAAATGCGTACAAAAGTTATTGCGTCTAGCAGACCTTAAGCCCAATCTCCAGATAGTTCCGGTACACAGAATCTGTCTGTACAAGAAAGGAAACCAAGCAAGGCCATTCTTGGTGGATTTCAGAAACCAGAAAGACAGAGACCTGTTTCTCTCCAAAGGCCATCAAATACATACCAATACGAATTGTTTGTATAGATTGTTGCCAGATACCCGCCAAGTTCCAGCAAATTATTTTGCGTTCCAGCGTTCGGGTAGCAACGTAGCAAAACCTAAGAGCAACCCAGATAAGCGCCAATAGAATAACTCCGCAACAGCGGATATTACAATCAAGAACCCTCAAGTGCTGGTAGAAAATATAGGGGACGAATCTTGGCTAAGTTGTGATGCAGCAAACGGAAGACTCGCTTCGTATGCACTCAACGCTTCTGCATTAAGAACCTCTACGCCACAACCTCCCAGCGACGTAGATTCTCCACACAGCACTTATTAAGACATACCAAAAAACTTGGTAAAACCTCGGGTTTTGCGCCCGAGGGTTCTCCGAAATTAGGCGGGGTACATCGAAATGCTGTGAGCATACTATACACAAATACTTGCAGCGTGCGTAGTAAATGGCTGGAATTAATGCAGAAAGCCACCAATAGTAAATCTAGGATCATAGGTATATCAGAGACCTGGCTTAAAGATACAGGCATTATTCCAGTTGATCTTCTTCCGACATATACAGCCATCAGATCGGATAGACCAGATATTAGACGCGGAGGAGGAGCTATAATACTACTACAACATGGTATTAAATACCAAGACTCTGGCATCAAAATGGACACCTTTGTCATCCAGCTGGTCTCGACAATCGACAGTGACTGTAAGCTCTCTTTTGCATTAGGCTGCTCATACAGGGCACCCGGCGCTTCTGAGGAGGAGGACCAGGAACTTAGGGAAATTCTTACCAGGTTGCTCAAAACTGTCCCACTAGTCTATTTAATAGGTGACTTCAACCTACCGGGTATTGACTGGGACACTCAGACAACCTCTGATAGAATTTCCCAGGTATATCTGGATTGGATGCACTCCAGTGCGCTTCATCAGCACGTAAGTGAGAAAACTAGGTACAGAGATTGACACTCACCATCTACACTGGACCTACTTTTGTCTTAAGGTCCTAAAGATGTCCAAAAACTTTCTTACGAATCACCTTTGAGGAAAAGCGACTATGTCACCATAATATTCCAGCAATTCTCTGTTTTTATAAGCCACCAAACAAATACAGGCGTAATCTAAATCGAGTTGACTGGAATACCGTACGGCTTTCCGCCTCACGATGTCACTGGTTCTCTGAAACCAAAGACATCGAAGGTAAATGGTCAGTTATTAAGCGCAATATTTTAAGTCTTCAAGACCTTTACTGTCCTTTTCGACCTTCACGGCTAAAGAACAAGCCACCTTGGTGGACTCATGCGGTGCGACGCAACATTATTAGGCGCGACAGACACTGGCGGAGATATACAGCCTTACCAACCTATAGAAATTGGTCGTGTTATAAGGCTTCGAGAAACAATAAAGTAATGCCACAATCGAGGCTCAAGCAAAGCTACGAAACTTACCTGGCGAAATCTGCTAAAAAGAACCCTAAGAAATATTTTAGTTATGTTCAGTCCAAGGGTAAGACAAGGGAGCACATAGGTACCCTAATATTAGACAATGACGAAAAAGCTAATTCTGACCCCGGAAAGGCAGCAGCTTTGCTGGATTATTTTCGAAGCATACATAGAATGGATGGCGGCGATGCGACTTACTTAGTCTTAACTCTTAGTACGGAAATGGGTGCCTCACTAAGCGAAGTAGTTTTTTGCACGGATGATGTCGCGCGTGTCCTTAAGAATCTAGACGAAAATTAATCCGCCGGACGATGTGCATCCTAAAATTGTAAAGCAAATATCTAAAGTCCTAGCAGTTATACAACGAATCGCTCTGCAAAAGCATCCTACCAGATGACTGGAAGAAAGCTATTGTCGTACCCATTCCAAAGGGAGGTTGCGCAAACATAGTTAAGAATTTCCGACCGGTAAGCTTGACTAGTGTTTTATGTAAAACCTTGAAGAGACTTATCAGGGATCGATTGTGCAGCCACCTCGTGCACAATTCATCATTAAGCACGGTTCAAAATGGCTTTCTCAAATGAAGGTCGTGTCTCTCAAATCTTTTATGCTTTTTAGATCGAGTTTCTAAGACACAGGATGAAGGCGGACGGGTAGAGGTCTTTTACTTAGACTTTAGTAAGGCGTTCGACTCGGTTAGTCACAGGTTCCTAGGGATGAAGCTCTCGGCCAAAGGCATATCTGGTAAGCTTCACGACTGGATAACCAGTTTTCTTCGTGATAGATCCTTCCAGGTCCGTGTAGGCGATACTACATCTGAATTCGCAACAGTTACCAGTGGGGTCCCACAAGGTTCAGTATTAGGCCCAATACTTTTTCTGATCTTCATCGATGATCTGGCATCGCAGTTGTCATGTCCGTGCTACATGTTTGCTGATGATGTCAAATTCACCGGATCCAGTGATCACGGTGATTTGTTGAGAGATATTGAAAAGGTCATTAAATGGTCGCAGGATTAGGATCTTCCTCTGAACTATAGTAAATATCATCTGTTGTCTGCAGCAGTCGACAGAATTACAGTAACTGCGAATAACGGTAGGATCGACTTTCAATCTATTCAGAGGGTTAAGGATTTGGGTATAGTCGTAACAGCGGGATTCAAATGGGCCGCGCAATGTGCCACAGCTGCACAACGAGCTAGAGGAGAACTCTTTAGGCTTAAATCTGTTCGGACACGTAGAACGCCGGAAGTGTTTATCCCTTTATAAACGGCGGTTGTCAGGCCGCATTCAGAATACTGCTTGCAAGCCTGGAGCCACGTCTTTCAAAAAGACATATTACTACTAGAAAGAGTCCAACGCCTGGCTACCAAAATGGTTGGAGAACCCAACGAAGAACGTCTAACTTCTTTATGTATCTTCTTCCTTCGGCTTCGGCGTCTACGGGGTGACCTCATAGAAACTTCAAAAATATTGAAACGCTTAGGCGACGAGGGTTGTCAAATCATGTTTTCTCGACCGATCAACCACTCAACTAGAAGACATACATTGAAGCTCGCGAAAAACCACAGCCTTCTGAATCTTAGGCAACACGTTATCAGTGAAAGATTGTGAAGCTTCTGCAACAAGCTGCTTGAGGAACTAATAGCTTGCACATCAATAAGTGCATTCAAAAGAGGTTTACATGCCATGTGGCATGGGCTTTTCCAAGACTTTTTCCCGTGAATATACAGGTTGTCTGTCGACAGGATTGTCCATTTTTGTTCATTTTAAATTTATATGGTTTCGACCACGATTTAAAAACAAAACAAAACAAAATAATCCTGTTATATAATGGCTCGTTTAAATGTCATGTTTCAAATTTACCATCAATTTTCCATAGCTAAACTCTCACCGGCTTAGTGAAGAGAAACCCTTTCCGTTTTTCTTAGCCGCATCTACAAATTCTGGGACCGGAGGACGGCTTGTGAAACCCCAGACGTACCATCGCATACGACGAGGATACCAGAGAAAAATGAATCAACTTTGGCAGTGGTGGGCGCCCCTTCAAAGCTTTCCAGCAACAGAAATTCTGGATGCTCGGTTGGCCTATCAGCCATTTACAGTCATGAGCCAATTGAACTGAACTGAAGTAATCCCTTGGCGTCGCGATCGCTTGGAATATCCAAATCACAATTGGAAAAAACGCTTTGACAGTGGTGGTTGCTTCTCTGCAGCTTTCCACCGAAAGAAATTCTAGTCGCTCGATTGGCTCGTTAGCTACTCACTGTTCTGTGCAACTGAACTGAACTGCACTGAACTTGAATTATTATTGTAACACTTGTATTTCTGATCGAAGTTCACATAAAAACGTGGTGAGTTCATTTTCACCTTATATGTAAGACGATTCTGGTCTGGATGAAGTCCATTGGAAGATACACGGTATACAAGTAAATCAACCTCATCAACATAAGTAAAGCCATTGTCCAGGGTAAATTTCATATTATAATATTGGAAACGAGAAACAGAGCCAACAGACGTTGATGATGAACACAATTGTTTGGTGCATTGAAATAATACATAAACCCGTCTAGACAAATCACAACTCCACAGATGTGATTCCTTTACAACGATCGTTGTGTTTTCGACAATTGAAGAGGATGCGAATGTTACCCGTAAATCTTTATTGTTAGAAAATATTCATTATATGTATCACGTTTTTTTCTGAAAAAAGAACGTGATGCGACTGTTGTACTATATCTCTAACGTTGCAAAATAATCACTTTAATGTATCGGGTTCACGGTCTGCTTAGAGCAAATTTCATTCAGTATAACAAATTCAACTTTTTATCAGCCAGTGTGTTCACTTCGAAACATTCCCATGTTGACCCGAAGTGTTGGCATCACGTTTAGCCTCACCGTTCACGAGGTGCTCTGAACTCGCCAGTGGTAAAACCTGGTCTGTATTTTATGTATCAAGTTTACTGTTTGCTTAGAGCAAGTTTCATTCCGAATAACATATTCAACTTTTTATCTGAAAATGTGGTCACCTCAAATGTTGGCATTACGTTTAGCCTCACCGTCCACCGGGCGCTCTGATACCACCGGTAGTATACCCTGGTTTGTACTTCTATTTTAGGTCATGTCTAGATTATACGTAGGAGTATATCAATTTATGTAGGCGTTTATTTGCCTTTCGATGCAAGTTTACATGGTGAAGGTCGGTTGACATTTTTGTGAACAATCATACAAGTATATTTGCTCGTGATCACGAAATCTGAACGAGAATACCAGACAACTTAGATATCACCGCATAAACAACACAGATTACAACCACTGACAGAACAGACCTATTAGAGATTCAATGGCTACTTCGCCAAGACAATATCAAAAAGCCTGTGAAGCGTTACAACTTGAAAGGGCCAACGTATCTGGAATGCATTCACATATTGATTAAGTTAGACAGTTGCACGGTGCATTTGCTGCATGCTGTGTAACCAAGAATGACTGTTGAATATCATACTTATGAATAGTTATTTTCTCGGCGTTCATAAATATGGTTGAACTCGATGTAACCTTGGCAGTGACGTTTAACTTATCTTAGTACATATAATGACACTTTATCTTGTCACGCACAATGACATCGCTTTGTCTCGTTACATTGAATTACCCCCATTCCACGTAAACTATCTGCATTTTTCTACCAAATTATTCATCAGTCAGTTTGGGTTACACTTCACAACGCATATACACCGCGAAATTTTCCGACCTACTTAATATGTAAACGCATTCCTGTAACATTTCCACTCCCATGTAACGCTGTGATGTGACGCATTACAGGTCTTCTGATATTGTCTTTCCCAGTGTTAATGCCTTAGGTTAAGAAAGCCAAATTATGGTATCATTGTTCTTTCAAATGTATATGGCGAAGTAGCCATTGAATCAATAATAGATCTGTTCTGTCAGTGGCTGTAACCTGTATTGTTTATGCAGCGATATAGAAGTTGTCCTGTGTTCTCGTTCAGATTTCGCAAAACTCACTGATACTTATGGCTGAAGATATTGTAACAAACATTCAAGGTTGTCTGGGTTGAGAAAAAACAAATAGTTAGTGCGCTGTTTATGCATTCATATAGAAGTTGTACTGTGTTTTCGTTTAAATTTCGTAAAACTCACTATAATCAGAATATTAATGAGCTTATTGGTAAAACACATGATAACATCAACATTAGATTGTTTCTCTTATCTCGCGGCTTAATAAGAATTCTGTATTCTTGCTAACTTGGAAGATTCAAGTGTTCTGCAAAATGGATATTGCTTTGAGATTTTTATGCTATGTGATTTGTGACTTTAAACACATAACATTTCGATGTCCAAATTATTGCCTTATGATGTGAAAACCAATTTCTGAGAAATAAAATATATTTCGAAATTTGTAGTTGTTTTGTTACAGTAAACATTGTCCAAGTCGTATTCTACGCTCAAATGGATATTGCGATGTATCCAGAGGCACGAGATCCCAACATTTTTAATTTACGTTATAATAGTCGTAATGTTTTATCGTATATTAACAGTCTTATCTGGGAATAATGAATGACCGATATTGCAATTGGCCGCAAGCGAAAGAGTGAGATGAAAACAACTGGAGAAGAAATGGGTATAGGATTAATGTATATAGAGTGCTTGCAACTATATGCTAACTGATATATTCTATCAATATACTAACAGTATAATACAATATGAGGAAAAGTTTGTTTGAGATGACCGAACAGCTTCCCAAATTACAATCTTAACACTAAGGCGATTAATTTTCCAAAATCAGTGCATCGCCTCCACCATGTTGCTTTCCCTAATACCCTATATAGATAACATGGACATAGGACATTCGCCCACTTTAAGGATTAGCTCGAGTGTGTTGCACTGAAACATCAGGAGAATATCAGATATGCTCTCTGCATGCTGATTAAAGCTAATGAGTACCGCCACAAACTCGGAGTACTCATAGATAGTTCAACACATTTTAAGTCTTCCATGGAGGTGGATCCGACGAGTGACATGACGAAGCATGTGCACCCGGCTTAGAGTATGTGAGTCGTGTGGAAACATATCTTCCACTGCATTTGCAATTACATGGGCTCCATTTGACACAATGACACTAATCACATTCCGATCACCGACGGTTTAACAAACGTAAGTAGGAATGTACGGATATCCTGTGCTGTATCCTGCCACTTAAAACCCAGTGCTACAGGAATACTTTTCCCGCAGCCATCCATCATTATAAGTTGATTTAAATTTTTTTATCACGATTAGTATGGAATGTACCATCGATGAGAATAAAACCGGGAAAACAACTAAACAAACTAAACATTTCTTTGGTACTGAAATTGAAATGAGTCATCTTCTTTGTTTCGTCCAGCAATACCTGTGTCTTTCATTGAAGTTTAGTTCAGCTTATATTCGTCTAATATAGGCTGTGAAAAATTGATTAATATTAATGTAGTTGCCATAATTATTTCATTTTAATTGTATTTTAACAACGATTACCTGGATAGTTTTGTCCTACCAGAACTTGCCGAAGCGTCCCATCCTGTAAGATTCTTCTTGAAGCATGTCTTCACATAATATCGCATATCGAACGACGAGTCTCCGCTTTCAAGCGTCGGCTGAATTATATCCAGTTCTGAACGAGTTAGTCGTCTGTTGCGGAAGTGTCACGATCCGGCTTCACCAGGTTTGTAATTCATGGTTATGGACCACTGTACAACTATTGATACGATTGATGACATCACGGGGACTAACGTTGAATTACGCTTCGCAACGTGTTGCGTTGGAAGTTCGACGTGTAGGCCTTTGTACAGATCCTTTTCGTTGAAAATCATATTTCATGGATGTCAGCTCGCCCGCTGGATTTCTTTTCAATGATAATATGAAATAGTGGTTACCGGAAACTCGAGTGAATTCAAACAACCGGTTACCCATAAATTCATGAAAAAGCTCAGTGATTTCGCTCATAATTACAAAAGTGATCCCTGGAATAATAACCTTAGCCAATCAAATAACCGTTTTTGGGAAGTGACTAATCAGATATCAATTGAACCCATATGAAGGTATTTTGCATTTGAACCACTCACAACTGACAAGTAGGCGGATACAATTTCACAACAAAGATAACCTTGAAAGTTTGTAACAAAATCGTTTAACAATCCTATTGACAAGCGACCTGCATATCAATGAAAAAAATTCATCGAAAAGTTTATACCACGAGGAATCCAAACCTATTTTGCACGTACCTACCTATATGCAAGCGATTAGTTCCTCAGGCATCTTATTCCAGAATCTTACCACTCTTCCACTGAAGAGGTGTTACCTGGGAAAACGTTTGACCGCGCGATACGAATTTATTTCACTCAATAGTCGATAGTATATTGTGGTAAAAAAAGCGACAAGCTTAAAAGAAAACCACAGGATGTTGTACACATGGATTTGAATGTTCAGGGTTAAAATTAAGGTCCGAATGAAGAAAAACGTTGATCCTAGTCCTACTGGAGGCGCGCGATACGAATTCACCTCGTTGAATTTTTGATAAAGATTTATTTGCAATTTATTTTGCAATTCATCTGATTCATCTTCCGTTCAAATTTTTGTTATGCTAATACGTATTTGTCTCTCATAACTGAATACATTTACAATATTTCTGCATAATGGTCCGCATTGATGCGATAATGACGTGAAGTTCATTGGTTCAACGAATGAAGATACTCTGTTGCACGACCTCGAGCGGGTCATTGACTGGTCCATACTTTGGGACCTCCCACTGAACCTCAATAAGTGCCAACTCTTGTCTGCTCTGGTCGACAAGATCACAGTCCAGGTGTCAGGTACTCTTATTAGCGTTGATGCCACACAGCGGGTTAAGGACTTGGGTGTTCTAGTTAGAGCTGACTTCAAATGGGAGGACCAATGCGCGTTGCAGCGCAACGTGCACGCAATGTGCTCTTTCGGTTAAAGTCGGTGCTTTCCAGCAGAAGTCCCGACGTGTTCCTGCCACTTTACAAGGCGTTAGTGGGCCGCATTTGGAATATTGTGTCAGACGTCCAGGCGATTATTGCGCGTTGCTGTCCTACTATATCCTACTACTACAGCGCCTGGCACCGCGATCATCAGAGATTGCAAACAGAGAAGAAAGAAAAATACCTTTTGGTAGTGAATCGAGTTATAGCGCGGTGCTCCTCCAACTACACTTCTCCTAGTCCTACGACCATCAGAGGTTCCACACGGAGAAAAAGGATTGAACCTTTGGCAGTGGTGGCCGCTTCTCCGCAGCTTTCCACCGAAAGAAATTCTGGACGCTCGATTGGCTTGTCAGCCACATACTGTCCTGTGCAACTGAACTGAAACGAAATAAATGTGCAAAATGTAGCCAGGATGTTAATGACGATCCTGCCATCCAGTGTGATCGCTGTGATGCTTGGCAGCACCTGCGATGCACGAAACTCTCGAAGTCGTTTTACGATTCTTTGAAACAGCAAACAAATGAAGAGATATTCTTCTTCTGGTGTCGTTAAGCCGTTTCATAAACAGGGTGACAAGCACAAGCCTTACTTCTGTTCTGTTGAAGATCATGGAGAAGCTGGTGAAACGCTACATTGAAAATTATATTTACCATCGCGACGTACTTTCTCCTACACAGCATGGATTTATCAAGGGTAGGTCTTGCTTAACCAACCTCTTAATCACAAGAGAGGCTTGGGCTGGTGCAAATGACAATAAGATATCTGTCGATGTGATATTTTTCGACTTTTCGAAAGCTTTTGATAGGGTCAATCACCGGAAGCTGCTGCATCGATTGAGAGCATATGGGCTTGGAGGCTCGCTTTTGAAATGGCTTCATAGTTTTATCGCAGATCGGCAATGGGCTGTGCAAATCAACGTGTCACTTTCTTGTTGGAGGCCTGTCAGCAGTGGTGTACCACAAGGGTCGGTTTTAGGCCCTCTCTTATTCATTCTTTATGTGAATGACATAACACGTAGTCTGCAATCAACTTGCTTGATGTTTGCAGACGATCTGAAAATATGGCGCGCTTCATCAACTGACCGTGAAATACTGCAAAAAGATATAGACTCCATCAGCAAATGGGCATCAGTCAACGATCTTCCGCTGAATGCTACCAAAACGAAACACTTGACGGTAGGCGTTCTGGACCCCTTTGATTATTACATCGATGACATGAAGATTGAGAGCTGTACGGAGACCACAGATCTAGGCACGATTGTGACTTCCAGCTTGAAGACCGCAGCAAACACTGCTCAAGCACGATCAAAGCCTTGCGATGCTTGTGGGCCCTAAGAAGAACGTTTGCTGATTGGTCTATTCCTATCACAAAAATACTTTTTAGCACTTACGTTCGACCACTCCTAGAATACGGTGTTGTAGCGGCGTTTCCCTGCACCGCAGCCGAAGAGCGACTTCTAGAAAAAGTTCAACGACTTGCGACGAGATTCTGCACCAGTATCTGCAAGCTACCATACGCAGAGCGATGTCTGAAATTGAATATTTTCTCACTAGCCTACCGCAGGGTTCGTGGTGACATGATACTCCTCTATCGGATTGTTTGCCGGAACGAGCTTCCTGGCCTCAGATCGCTTTTTGTAGTTATCTCTGACCATCGAACAAAGGGCCACAAATTTCGGTTGCTCGTCCACCGGACGAATCGTCTGTCGCACTGGTACAGATTTTCACAACGTGTTGTCGGCACTTGGAACTCACTTCCGGCCAAGGTTGTTGAAGCGCCAAGTCTATCTCTGTTCAAGAACAGCACCGATCAATTTCTCTGGTTCGCCAAAGACGACTGCTTTGAGAAACGAATCCACCTCCCAGGATACCCGAGGCGTTGGTAGTTATGCCGGTTCAAGAAAAAGCTTAAATGGAACTTTTGTACTCCTTCTGCTCTAAATATAATTGTATTGTATTATTGTATTCTGCGTTGCTTGTAGAGCCCGGCATCGAAGGGACAAACTTGCCGATAAACGCAGTAGACAAACACCTACATCTTTTGTTCTCAACGAATCATCGAACCTGAAACCAGCTGAGGATCCCCCTAAGAAAACTACTTACGCGAAGGGAACAGCTAACGCTTCCATATCATCACTTCCGGACCCGTATGGTGCTATTGTCACCAGACTACTACGCCTCGACTCTCTACTGGAAACGGACACCCCACCTGCCTGCACAAGTCCTAAGGATGATCTGGTATTGCCAAGTGTGACTCGATCAACAAAATCACACACTACTTAATAGGTAAAGCCAAAACCAAACAACGCTTGGAAACTGCCTGCAGCTCCAAAAGCCAATCACAAGAACACGCGATCCCTGACCATTGTATGCACAAATATGCCGGAAAGTGTATCTCCATGCTTTCAAGCACGCAGGCAAGATGATGTGCAACAATGGCGAGCTATCTGTGAAAAACTGAAACTTGATGTAGACCCGGTTTCTTTAGTACGTCTTTCCAGACACCCAAACTCGCCTCACGCGGATGCCCCACGTCTACTCAGAATCACCCTTGACTCCCCGGAGAAGGTTAAAGAGGTGTTGCTCTCGGCCCACCTTCTCCGAAATACAAATTTGACTATTCGTATTTTTTCAGACGTTCCTTGGCCTCAGAGGCAGATGCAAAAGCAAGAAGGCTACGATTGGAAATCGGCGAAGGATAAACGCAGCATTTTTGTCCACGGTGTGCCTGAACTTAAAGATGATGACTTAGCTAGGAACTCTCTACACGACTGTTCTCAGTGGCGCTACATCCAAGAACTCAGCAAAATTCACGGAACTTTGACGACTGCCGTGAAACGCCTTACCACGTCCTCCAGCTACAAGGGTAATGCCCCTCGTATTCTGAAAATTACCTTCCAATCCGAAGATATGGTTAATACTGCCTTGCGCTTGTGGTATCTGTCTAGGCCTGGGCAACCTGACAGTATCTTAGCCCACGTGCAGTCTCTGACTGTGCGGCACTTTGCCTGGATCAGGCTTGTGCTTTCATACAATACATACTCTACAATCACGCGGCCTTTCATGCTGTTACACAAATGCTGCTGGTTTCCTGAACAAACTCCTGGAACTCCGTTATCGCCATTCCCTGTGCTCATGGGACCTAATAGCCGTTACCGAGACGTGCTTATCAAGCGCAGTTCATGATGCGGAACTCACCATTCCAAACCTGTCATTACTTCGCTGCCGCCGTACAGCAAGAGGAGGTGGAGTGCTGTTCTATCATCACAAATCGCTTCGCTGCGAACAATTATCTGACCCTGCGTTGGTTGACTCTGATGTTCTTTGGTGCCAAATCCCACTCAAGCAAGACAGTCTTCTCCTGATTGCAGTTGTTTATAGATCTCCCAGTAAAACCCCACTGCTCGATTCCTCCCTTCTGTCATCACTTCGACATGCTTTAAATAAAAGATTCTCCGCATACTGATAATGGGCGACTTTAACTGTCCCAGCCTTTATGGCGAACATGCCTCCCACCCATTCGCCACCGCGTTGTCCGAAATATTAGCAACCTATCCATTATACAATCATGTTCACGAAGCTACTCGGTTTCGGGGCACAAATACACCATCCCTTCTGGACCTCATCATCACCAACGAAGAGTTAATGATTGAAGAACTTTCGTCTAACCCTCCCTTGGGCAACAGCGATCATGTTGTCTTGACATTCACCTTTGTCTCTTTCATGGATTACTTCAACGAACCCTGTCCTAAGAGCCGCTGGATTACTGATCTAGGCTTGTTCCACCAACTCGTCGTAGCCAATTCATGGGATTTCTTAATGATTGACCAAATCGATTTGGCATGGACCACGTTTTTAACTCAGTGGCACGCGCTGCTACGTCTTGCGAGCCACGAAAAGCCCCTCCGTCGGAAGAACCCCAGGTCATTCCTTCGCAGCCGAACACGCAAAGCCATAGCACAGCGAAACACGGCGTGGTGGTGTTACCAGACAGGACGAAATAGAACTGACTGGGACATTTATAAGTCATTGCGCAATCGTTGCACATCTCTCAGCCGCCAGGACAAATGCCAGTATGAAATGCACATCTGTAACAAGTTCTTGGATAACCCAAAAAGCTTGTTCCAATTTGTGAATCAAAGACGGGTAGTTAAAGTTGGAATTCCATCCCTAGTTAGCGCAAACGGTCTCACCTCAACAGCCTCGGAAGCTGCAAACCTGTTGTCTGAACACTACGCCCTACCCTATTTATTCTACAAACTCCTCCCATTTTTCTTCTCCCTCACATGACGTACAGGAAATGCCAGAAATAATGTTTACCCCTGATGCGGTCCACAAGAAGATTTCATGTCTACGGCAATAATCTTCACCAGGACTCGACGGCATCCACCCTAGGATCCTGAAAGTAGCCGCATTGCACATATCTAATCTACTTGCCACGTATTTCCAACGTTGTATGGACTCCGCCACTGTCCCCCAAGCTTGGAAAGAAGGTGTTATCACGCCAATCCGGTATCCGGTCGGAACCCGCAAATTATCGTCCCATTGTGCTGTTGTCAGTCATTTCTAAAGTCATGGAGAGCATAATCTCTGACCACCTTGTTTCACATCTGGAAACAAATCGACTTTTAATCACACAACAACACGGCTTTCGCGCCAACCGTTCATGCACTTCCAACTTGCTTCTCGCACGGGATGCCTGGACAAAATCTGTGGACGAAGGCATTGGTGTCGATGCAGTATTTCTGGATTTCTCCAAGGCATTCGACCGCGTCGACCACGACATTCTTTTACTTAAACTCGCTGCCTGCGGCGTTAGGTCATCCTTATTGTCCTGGATGAAGTACTTTCTTCGCGGCCGCTCCCTCTGTGTTCGTGTGCGTGACTGCTATTCTGCCCGCTTCCCAATCAAGTGCGGTCTGCCACAAGGCTCCGTTCTCGGTCCCCGACTCTTCATCATTTTCATCAATGATATTGGCCAAAACATTGAATCGCCGTTCCTCCTATTTGCGGACGATGTCAAAATCTGGCGCTCAGTCAAATCGCCAAGGGATTCAAACGTCCTACAAGATGACTTAGATCGTTTATGTGATGATATTTTACCGTTCCTGTTTTCTATTACTAACTGTATTCCTATTTCGCACCTTAGTATTACCGTTCTATATTCCAGATTGCATACCTCGGTTTCTAGAAGATTAAAGCCTAGTTCTCGGGCCTTCGTCTTTTGATATTCTTACAATCGGATCTAACATTCATAATCACAACAATTTAATCTTCTAGAAATGGATCGAATACTTCGTCCTGAACGCTTTGAAACCGCCCTAAACGCATCTGATGCTGCAGACTCGTGGGAACATTGGTTCTATACATTCACAAACTTTCTTGATGTTATAGACTCACATAAGCCAGACAAATTAAAGACACTCATCCATTTCCTTTCCCCGTCTGTGTATAAACTCGTGTTTCAATGCACTTCCTATGAATCAGCTATTTCTACTCTGCAGTCAACCTACGTACAGTCGAAGAACGAAGTTTTTGCTCGACATCTACTAGCTACGTGTAAGCAAGATTCCAGTGAGAGCCTCGATCAGTTTTTGCAGCTACTCCGCTCGCTCTCACGGGACTGTAACTTTAAATCTGTAACTGCTGTCGAGTATCAAGACGAAGCCATACGTGATGCTTTCATTACGGGAATGTCTTCGAATTCTATCCGACAACGCTTGCTTGAAATAAATTTCTAGACATCCAAACTGCTTTTGACCAAGCCAAGTCTCTAGACATGGCGCAGAAGCAATCACATTCTTATACATCACCCATCCAGGAAATTCCTTGTAACACTGTGCAAACAGAAATGCCTAGCCACCAAAACATACCGATAGATTCAGTCCCAAATAAAACGTTGGCCAGCATCAACCGGAAGCTCCAAGGCCTTTGCTACTTTTGTGGTTATGATAGACATCCTCGTCACAAGTGTCCTGCTCGTGATGCAGTCTGCAAGGCATGTGGAAAAATGGGACATTTTCGATCGGTATGCCGTTCTTCCAAATCTGATAAACATGTTGCATCTGCATCACCATTTGTAGCATCCTCTGTCATCACCGCTGCTGCTGCAGCTTGTCTTTCAAATGCAATCACTAAAGTCATTGTGAACGCTGGCTTGCCGAAATACCTCCACGTGGTGCCAGCTGGGTGGGCTCGGTTCTCCGAGCTCAGCGAAAGGTTCAGCGGTGGTGTCTGAGGGTGTAGTGGGTTTTCGCCTGGCAAGCGTTCTCCCTATAAAAAGCCACAAAAATCCAATGATGACATCACGACGCGGCGGATGTGACTGGCCGCTCCAAAAGTCACTGCCCCTTGTCCTATCCAAGGACATTGTATGGTGCACAGGCAAAAACTGAAGTCACCAACCTATCAACGGGGTTATCGGGCTCCGAACTGGAAATTCCAGAAAAGGGCGTATGAACCGCTTCGTCGGTCACCGGCCACCGATAGGTGCGAACCTCTCTCGCTCCACTGCCTTGTGGGTAAAGGCTCGGGGTGGACCCCCTAAACGAAATCTCCCCTACTTCGGTGTAGGCAACCGGGTAGTATCATGCCTATGTTCAACGATGACGATGATGTAAACGCTTTGTACCCCCCCCCTTCTCGCTTTGTACATCTCATTGTTTATGTTGAACGGCACCATATCTGTATCAGATTGTGCAAATATATATTGTGAACGGTGTGAAGTTAGATGCATTGATCGATACTGGAAGTTCAGAAAGTTTTGTATGCGAATCCATTGTTCAGAGGCATAAATTTCCTACATATCAATCACACAGCGAAATCATTTTAGCTTCTACACAATTACGAAGCCATACCAAGGGACATTGTGTTGTTTTTTTGTCGCATAACGGAACAGTATATAACGATGTTAGGCTTTCCGTACTCCCACACTTGTGCACTGATATCCTTCTCGGACATGACTTTTTAAAACATCACGAAAGCGTTCAACTCTCGTTCCAGGGCGATCGCCCTACCTTCTCTGTATGTGGTCTCACGACATCTAGTCTGCCCGCGCCTACGTTATTTGCGCATTTATCGCCTGCATGCCAACCAATACGAATTAAATCACGGCGGTTTAGCCAAGCTGACGAATCGTTTATCAAATCTGAAGTAAACAGATTAGTTACTGACGGTATAATCGAACCATCCAAGTCTCCTCGACGTGCCCAGGTGCTCGTAACCACAAATGAACGTCAAAAGAAGCGTATGGTGATTGATTACAGTCAAACCATCAATCGTTTCACTGAACTTGATGCGTACCCCCTGCATCGTATAGACGCCATCATTGAAAAGATATCCCGCTATGAAGTATACAGTACACTTGATCTAGAAAGCGCGTATCATCAAATCCCTATCAGAGAAGACGAGAAAAAATTCACTGCATTTGAGGCTTGTAATAATCTGTATCAATTTTGCAGAATACCATTCGGTGTGACTAATGGTGTAACTTGCTTCCAGCGCGCTATCGATGAATTAATTCGCAAAGAAAATCTCGATGGAACATATGTTTATGTTGACAATATCACGGTTTGTGAAAAAGATATAGCTGAGCAGAATCGCAACTTGGATAAATTCTTACACATTGCTAAACAGTACGGATTGACACTCAACAACAAGAAGTGCATTTTTGCTGCGAATGAGATTTGTTTATTAGGATATAACGTTTTATTCGGGAAGATCAAACCTGATCCGGATCGCTTTAAACCATTAATTCTCCTTCCTCCGCCTACGGATCTGAAGTCACAGCAACGGGTAATTGGTATGTTTGCGTACTATTCTCAGTGGTTTTCGAAATTCCGATAAAGTTCACCCCCTCATCCACTACACGGAGTTTCCGTTGTCTAAAGATCTCTTACGTAGCTATGAAGCTCTCAAGGCAGAATTAATGGAAGCTGCAGTAATGACCGTAGACCGAAACGTGCCTTTGGTGGTCGAAACTGATGCATCTGACTGCCGAGCGTGGGTATATTATATATATAAAATAAGTTATATATATATATATCTTATATATATATATATATATATATATAGTACATATATATATATATATATATAATATATTTTGCACAATCTGATACAGATATGGTGCCGTTCAACATAAAAAATGAGATGTACAAAGCGAGAGGGAGGGTACAATTCGGGTGGAAACAGTTAGAAAATAAACAGTGGGTAATTTTTTGTCCATTTACACACATCATTTTTTCAATTTTTTTTCAATTTTTTGATAAAGTTTTTGAACAGCAGAGAATGTCAGGGAGTAATAGAGATGATGCACTCTTTCCATTGATGTCGGTTCATTGCCATCGTTGCCAATGTGTCGAGCCATACACTCTCTCCTTCTCTTGCACCCCATCCAGGCAAGCGCGCTCGTCCAACCATAGCTAGACCAGAAGTGAGCCTTTTCAAGCCACTCTTTCATGTTAGTGGCTGACCGCCAGCCACTTTTTTCCAGTCTGTACCAGCTGACGCATAAAGCGCTCGGCGTGGTAACCGTTCGGGTTTCATGCGCAGGACGTGCCCCAACCAGTGGAGGCGACGTCGGTTAATGGCTGTCTGAACACTAGTGCCGTTGCTTCCTAAGACGCGGCGCCTGACCTCAGAATTGCAAACGTGGTGTTGCCACCGTACGTGAGCAATCCTACGCAAACAACGTTGGTCGAAACCCTCAAGCCTCCTAACATCTTCTGAGCGAACTGTCCAACATTCACTCCCGTATAGCAATACTGTCCTTACCGAGGTGGAATATATCCGCCCTTTAATTCCCAAGCTTAAATCACGTCTCTTCCAGAGGCACTTAAGTTGAGCGAATGCCAGTCTGGCCTTAGCAATTCTGGACGTGATTTCCTGCTCTATCCGACCCCCAGCAACCACCAGACTTCCTAGGTATTTGAACTGCTCAACATGATCGAGAATCCGATCATTTATAGCAAAATTTGGCAGTTCACCAGACCAGTCCTGAAGGAGCACTTTACTCTTGCTTGGCGAGAAGAACAACCCGTACTTAGATGCCTCCATTGCCATCGTATCCAAAGCTTGTTGGATAAATGTTGGGTCTTCGCCCAATAAGGCACTATCAATCAGCATAGTCCGGTCCATAATCCGCTCCCTGTAAAGGAGCTTCAACGCCACCCGTGTAGAAACTACTGAGAGCATCCGGAAGACGTCCTCGATTGAAAATTAACAAGAACGGGGAGTTTGGCAGCTTGTCTTACACCCGTTTTTTTTTTTTTTGTGGTGCTGAACGGCATTGAAAGGCTAGCGTACGCCCTTACCCTCCCTATCGAGGTGCGTATAGTTCCTTTAGATAGCGACGTACTTCGATGGATTCCATTGCGAAGTAAGTCAGTTTCCATAGGGCCGGATCTGTCAGTAACGAGTCAAAGGCGCTCTGATATCCAGTAAACACCACAATGGTAGGTCGCTGATACCGGTGACGGGTGTTCTAAGCCACTGCGCAGAACGAAGATCTGGTCTACACCTCCGCGCCCGTGGTCGGAAGCCAGCTTGCTCTTCGCGAGAAGTGCCCTCACGAATCGGGTAAGTCTGCGAAGGAGGATGGCGGACCAATATCTTAGCTACCACTGGGATAAGCGAGATTCCGCGATAGTTGCAGCATTCGTTCCGCGCTCCTTTTTATGGACTGGTATTACTAGCGATTCACCCCCGGAGGCAGGTACCCTCTCATCCGCCCAAACCTTTGAGAACAGCTCGCGCAGTTCTGCTACGACTGCCTCGCCTCCTTCCTTGAAGAATACCGTGTGGAGCTCGTCGGG
>JACCGJ010025648.1:0-17681 GCA_013407085.1 Atriophallophorus winterbourni | reverse complement strand
GAGTGAACGTACTGCCGAGCCGCCTCACATGGAGTGAACAGCTGCTAGCGGGATTTTCCTGTTTGGCGTGGTCTTAGTATGAACCCAATTTGAGCAGAAACAGGCGCATTCGTAGGCTTGACAACAAGAACCAGAAGCTTCGAAAACACAGTCCCTGCTCAGAATTTCCTGTGTCCCGAAAAAGGATGGTAAACGGCCGCGCCAGGAGAATCGGTTGGCGCGTCAATCTGGGCTGGTAAGGACCTTGTGACATGACAGGCGTGTTGGAACAATTTTGCTCTTTTTGGTGGTTAGGGCTACCGGGTGAGTTGGAGGCAAGCGTAGGTGGACCAGGAAGGGTGCGCGATTCGGTGGCATCAGCGGTGGGTGGGTGCGTATCTGAGGGAAGAAAGAAAAGAAAACTCCCTGGTGCATGGGTTTAGGGCCACGACCGAGTGATTAGAATGAGGTACGAAATAATGCACGCGTGTATGCCAAAAGATATGAAAGTATTAACTATTTACAACAAAATCAGCTAATCGAACGGGTTGCCGTTTGGCACGTTTGGTTCCTGTAGTGGCCGGCTTTGGGTTAGCTGTGGGTACAGGAGGGGTAATGACCAGTGGTGCCGGGGTTGGCGTTGGGTCATGTGGGATAACTTCCTCGTCCATGAAAGCCGGCTTGACTCTGTCGATTGAGACAGTGTCATGCTTGCCGACACGGTCAATGACGACCGTCTTGGGAGAGCGCCGAATTACTCTGAACGGTCCAGTATAAGGAGGGTGAAGAGGATGCTTCACCATTTCATTCCGGAGAAAAACATGTGGACAATCAGCCAACTCCTTTGGGACATGTGATGATTTGGCCTGAAGCCGCGGGGGTGATGGGCGAAAACGACCCATGTAATGGCGCAAGCGCGCCACGTAATCACCGTAGGCGAAGGGTGATTGTTTGTGTGGGGCGACATACTCGCCAGGTAGAGCGATGGCGCGACCGTATGTCAATTCGGCTACGGTAGCTTGCAAAGGGGTTTTAAAGGTTGACCTCAAACCTAGGAGGACGATCGGTAGAACTTCGGTCCAGTCAATACCTCCATGCGCCATCAATGCCGCCTTGAGTTGCCTGTGCAACCTTTCGACCATCCCATTCGCCGCGGGGTGGTAAGCTGTAGTTCGGTGATGCTGGCAACCCAGAGTAGCTAGCATTTTACTGAAGGCACCATCGAAATGGGAACCTCGGTCCGTAGTGACAATACCCGGACAACCGAACTGTGCCACCCAACGCTCGAAAAAGGCATGTGCAACTGTCTCGGAAGAGCAGTTGTGAAGTGGGATGGCCTCAGGCCACCTGGTGAAACGGTCGATTATCGTGAGGATATATATGTGGCCACGTGAAGGGGGCAATGGGCCGACTAAGTCTACGTGTATGTGTGAGAAGCGCTCATCCGGTTCGACAAAAGTTCCCAATGGACTCTTAGTGTGTCGATGGATTTTCGTGAGCTGACATTCATGACACGCTTTGGCCCAACTTCGAATATCCTTACTAGCTTTTGGCCAAATAAATCGAGCCGTTATCATTTTAACACTGGCACGAATGCCAGGGTGGGAGAGATTGTGTAATCCCTCAAAAACGCGCCGCCTGAATGCAGATGGAATCAGTGGTCGGGGTGTGGTTTGTGAAACGTCGCACAGGATATCGCCCGAGCCGTCAGGCAAGGGTAAAAGTCTAATGTCAAGGGAAGTGGAGTCCCTGAGCTGTGCTGTTTCGGTGTCAGCAGCTTGCGCTGCGGCGATTTCACCGAGGTCGATAGAGGACGGCAACTCTACTACATTTATTCGAGAGAGTGCATCCGCGACCGGGTTTTGGGCACCTGCGATATGCTGTATGTCAGTCGTGAATTGACTGACAAAATCCAGGTGCCGCGTCTCTCTAGGAGAATATCGCTCTGATGACTTGCTGAGCGAGTGGATGAGGGGATTATGATCAGTAAACACTGCGAACTGTCTGCCCTCCAGGAAATGGCGGAAATGTTTAATTACGAGGTAGATAGCCAAAAGTTCTCTACCGAACGTGCTATATCGGGTCTCTGCGGGCTGTAGCCGCTTAGAGAAGAACGATATAGGGAACCATGACCCGTCAACGTATTGTTGAAGCACCGCCCCCACTGCTTCGGCAGATGCGTCCGTAAACAATGACAGCGGGGCGTCGGGCCTATAGTGGCTAAGTGATTTGATGTTTGTTATGTGTGATTTTAACAAAGTGAAAGCCGATTTGGCTTCTTCCGTTAGTAGTAATGTCTTCGCACTACCACGGAGCAAATCACTTAAAGGCTGGGAGATTCGTGCGCACTGTGGGATGAATCTGCGGTAAAAGTTTACCAGTCCCAGAAAACGCCGGAGCTCCTTAAATGTTGTTGGCTCTGGGAAGTTAAGGATGGCGTCCGTGTTTTCATCCAGTGGCCGAATACCCGAAGCTGAAAGTTGATGACCCAGGAAATCGATCTGAGTCTGGCCGAAACTGCACTTAGACGCATTGATCGTTATCCCATGACTGGACAAACGATCAAAAAGTGCCGTTAGGTGGCGAATGTGGTCCTCCTTGGATGCGCTAGCAATCAGTACATCGTCGAGATATACGTAAGCGCAATCCAGACCTCTGAAAACCTGGTCCATGAATCGCTGGAAGGTTTGAGCGGCATTACATAAGCCAAACGGCATACGGACAAATTCGTAAAGTCCGAACGGTGTGGTAACTGCCGTCTTTGGGATGTCCGCTTCCGCGACCGGTATTTGGTTATACGCTCGAACCAGGTCTACCTTGCTAAAAATGGTACACCCATGGATATTGGCAGCCAGGTCTTGAATATGCGGAATCGGGTACCTATCGGGTACCGTCGCTTTATTTAACCTGCGGTAATCACCACACGGGCGCCAATCGTTTGGGTTTTTCTTGGGTGCCATGTGCAGAGGAGATGACCAAGGGCTACTAGATGGCCGTACAATACCTAATTGCAGCATGTGCTGGAATTCTTTGCGTGCAATCTGCAACTTCCCTGGCGGTAATCGCCTCGGTCTTCCGTATACTGGAGGACCACTGGTGGCGATGTGGTGCTCTACTGGTGTAGTAACCGCCGGTAGTGCAGTCGATGATGATTGGAATAATTTACGATATTTGGGAACAAAGTGGCATAGCATGGTTCAACTTCGCCAAAATGTAACACAGGGGAAATCATTGCATCTCTGCTCGGGGTACCAAGAGCTTTAAGACGAGTAGTCCCATCTATCAGCTGCGAGCGGCGAGAATCGACAAGAATGTCGAACGAGTGCAAGAAATCAACGCCCAGGATCGCAAATGGAACCGCAGCGATTGTAAAAATCCAGCGGAATTCACGACGTAAACCTAAATCAAGGGTCAAGGAGCGTTGACCGTAGGTTGTTATAAGGGATCCGTTAGCTGCCTTTAAGTGTTGGCTCATCGGATTGGACGTTTCGCGAGTGTCTACCGGCAGTACACTGATTTCGGCACCAGTGTCTACCAGAAAACGTTGTCCTGTGGATTTATCCTTTATAAAGAAGAGACGACTTAAACTCTTCGTGCCCAAGACAGAAGTCGTCGTTGGGGGCCGGACCGAGTATTTCGCTGGCGATGTGCGATAAGTGCAATGTTTAATGCAACGTCGCGCATTATCGCGGTACTTCCGATGGATCCAGCAAACGGGTGATCGAGTGTGACTACTCGAGCGTTGGCGGGATGGGGTATGTGATCGTGACTTACTGTTGAGTGTGAGGTTTCGAACCTCATTGCGTAAAGTTGCAACCTCAGACAGTAGATCCGTATTGCTGCCTTTCGCTGGAATACCCCGTGTGCGTGATAGTCCTGCGGTTACTGTGGAAACATGGGCATCTGGATAGGGACGGATACATTCAGCGATGTTGTCCGCCATTTCCGCAAGCTCAGATACCGGAGTGCTTTTCGCAGCAACCAAGATGGGTTGCACGCACTCAGGTAAGCGCTGGAGCCATAGTTCCTTTAGTAAGGACTCGTCCATGTGCGATGACCCTAGCAGGCGGCGCATCTCCATTAGTATGGTAGATGGCTTTTTGTTGGCAATTTCTAAGTTGCCGAACAACTGCTGCAGCCTAGATCGTTCAGACGGAACCGTGCGAGAAATTACGGCTTGTTTGACGATACGGTAACGGTCACCTATGGGTGCAGTCAGGACTGCGTCGCGTACCTGTAATAACACATCCGCGGGGAGTTTCTGCGTTAATTGTGAAAACATGGCGGAGTCATCAATTATATTTTTAGAACTAAATGCAGTTTCTAAAAAATGAAACCAATACTCAGGGTCCTGTGGAATAAAGCTGGGTATTGTGATGACAGTCGAAGCCGAAATAACGCGTTTAGAATCACTCATGATAAACAGGAGCAATTGATGCAGATAAAATGCACGATTAAACGAGGTAAAAAAATTTGCCTAAAAACTCCGATGTGAAGCGGAAAAATTTTGACGTACCGGAAAAGATACACGAAGAATGCGCGTATGTCGGGCTCACCAATTTGTAGTAGACCAAATTACTACAATAATGTCCCCAAGAACGTAGGGGAAAAGGCACAGGAGATGAAAGGTTTATCGCATTAGCCAAAACGTGTACAGAGCGTTCACGATGCACGCACAATCAAACGGAAGTTAATAATTGTCATGGTCAATGTTTTGATAAGGAAAAACAATCGGTGTTACAGACGCATTCATATAGGATCGATTCATTAAACCCCGAACGCGGTCTTCATTTTACATTCGAACATCAAATTTACATCCACAAGCGCCATCTTATAAATGCCACCCAAAGACACCATACGCGATATTCTACTGCGCACGGGTGTGCAATCATGCACTATTTCTGTGCTGTGCGGCTAACATCGTGCTAAATTGATTGGCTGCAGGTAGTGAGTTCCATGCCGAAACACGCTGGAGTCTCACTACCATTTCTATTTTCTTTCTGTATCTTCTGTCATATCTGTCTAGCCCACGGTAACCTGACAGTGTCTCAGCGCACGTGCAGTCTATGACTGTGCGGCACTTTGCCTGGATCAGGCTTGTGCTTTCACATCACATCACTGCTGCCTTTACACTGTATTTGTATCTGCACATTGTGTATTTATGCGCTATCAGTACTGATGATGGTCAAGCCCATGTCCTATCGTGGATGTGCAGTACTTGTGCGTTGTGCAGCTAGCACCGTGCTAAATTGATTCGCCACCGGTACTGAGCCGCTGCCAATTCTATTTTTATTTCTAACCTCTGCCTAGGTCTGGCAACCTGACAGTTTCCTAGTTTGCAGTCGATATTATTTTATATTTAAAAAACAAATCAAAAACCACAAAATCGCATGCAGTGAAACTACAAAAACAAACCTGCTTTTTGCGCATTTGCTTTTGCATATTCTGCTTGCCTGCTTTCCCTTTTTTCACGAACTCGCTTATCTGCTTTTTCTGTTTCATATTGCTTGGCACTTTGTCTGGCTCCATTCTTGTGCTTCATGGTGATGATGATGAGTCTGTCTGGACGGCACTTTATCTGAATCAGGCTTATGTGATTTCATCAATCTACTCAATAAGCTATACCGTAAGCATTCAATGTCTCATGACCCTATGCGTTTTGCTGCCTCACCATCTGTTCAAACTATCCACATTTGGCTGTCTCCATATCGTTAAATAGAATGACGCCTGTAACACCGCTTGTTTTTCCTTATCAAAACATTGACCTTGACAATATTAACTTCCGTTCGTTCGTGCGTGCATCGTAAACGCTCTGTACACGTTTTGGCTACCGCGATAAACCTTTCATCTCCTGTGCCTTTTCTCCAACGTTCTTGGGGACATTATTGTAGTAATCTGGTCTACTACAAATTGGTGAGCCCGACGTGATGCACGAATCCTTCGTGTACTACTATTGGTAAGCCCAATATCCACGCACAATTCGAGATTTTTTTCCGGTACGTCTTTTCCCGATTTACATCGGCGTTATTTCAGGATAATTTTTTTACATCCTTTGACACGTTTTACATCAAAACGTCATATGCATCACATAACTACACTTGTTGATCAATTCACAAGTCGGGTTAGAACACAATCTACAGGGCAGACAGTTTACTTTGTTTACTGCTTGTAAGCCCCTCGTACATCAATCAACGGATCGTCGGGTAGGTACTCTCCTAGAGAGACTATGCACCAGGATTTTGTCAGTCATTTTACGACTGACATACGATATATCTTAGGTGCCACAATTCCTATCCTTACAACGTGTGTGATAGACTGGCCACTCTCCCTCGAACTCAGCGAAATCGCTGCAGTGCAAGCTACCGATGCCGACATCGCACAGCTCTGGGACGCCTATCCTTTCACCACACCTCTCCCCTTGCCCGATGGCTTGGGCAATATCCTTTGCGACCTATCGCAAAGCGCTTTCCGACTACTTACCCTGTCTGCTTTTAGACGGCGCATTAGTCACACCATACGCAATCTTTCCCATCCTGACATTCGTGCTTGCGTTACGTGTTTCATACGGAAAAAGTTGTATGGCCGAAAGCCAGTGGGTACGTGCAGCATGACACTTTCATGGCACCTCACCATATTTGATAATAACCACTTGTACATCAAGTACATTTACCCGCAATCCGCCATCTCCACAGTGAGTATAGTCCCGGAACGGCACATTTGCCAATTATGTAGCGGGTATTTAACACGTTATTATCGCTTGGTATATCCCGTGCATGCTTTTTGTACCTCTTCACTATAACTCGGTCGTGGCCATAAATCCCATGCACCAGAGAGTTTTTTCTTCTCACTTCTCAGGTACACATGCACCTCCCGCTGTGGAAAACGTGGCACGCGCCACCCCCGGATCACCGACGCTTGTCGCCATCCTATCCGGTAACCTGGAATACACGCATCCTTCGTGTATCCCCTCGGTACGCATGTACCTCCCGCTGTGGAAATCGTGGCACGCGCCACCCCCGGATCGCCGACGCTTGTCGACATCCTATCCGGTAACCTGGAATGCACGCATCCTTCGTGTATCCCCTCGGAACGCATGTACCTCCCGCAGTGGAAACCGTGGCACGCGCCACCCCCGGATCACCGACGCTTGTCGACATCCTGTCCGGGTAACCTGGAATGCACGCATCCTTCGTGTATCCCCTCGGTACGCATGTACCTCCCGCAGTGGAAACCGTGGCACGCGCCACCCCCGGATCGCCGACGCCTGTCGCCATCCTTCCAGTAGCCCCGAGCACACGCCGTTCAACACGGGCGCTCTCCCAAGACGGTCGTCATTGACCGTGTCGGCAAGCATGACACTGTCTCAATCGACAGAGTCAAACCGGCTTTCATGGACGAGGAAGTTGTCCCAAATGACCCAACGCCAACCCCGAAACCACTGGTCATTACCCCTCCTGTCCCTACTGCTAACCCAGAGCCGGCCACTACAGGAACCAAACGTGCCAAACGGCAACCCGTTCGATTCGCTGATTTTGTTGTAAATAGTTAATACTTTCATATCTTTTGGCATACAGGCGTGCATTATTTCGTACCTCATTCTAATCACTCGGTCGTGGCCCTAAACCCATGCACCAGGGAGTTTTCTTTTTCTTTCTTCCCTCAGGTACGCACACACCCACCGCTGATGCCACCGAATCGCGCACCCTTCCTGGTCCACCTACGCTTGCCCCCAACTCACCCGGTAGCCCTAACCACCAACAAGAGCACAATTGTTCCAACATGCCTGTCACGTCACACAAGGTCCTTACCAGCCCAGATTGACGCGCCAACCGATTCTCCTGGCGCGGCCGTTTATCATCCTTCGGGACACAGGAAATTCTGAGCAGGGACTGTGTTTTCGAAGCTTCTGGTTCTTGTTGTCAAGCCTACGAATGCGCCTGTTTCTGCTCAAATTGGGTTCATACTAAGACCACGCCAAACGGTAAAATCCCGCTAGCAGCTGTTCACTCCATGTGAGGCGGATCGGCATTACGTTCACTCACATGTGAGACGCTACTTGGCTTAGTCCTGATCGGTTCACCCTACATCCTACTCTCAAACCACCGAAGATCGACCCACGCAGACCGAGCGCCCTGGCTGACTTCTATGTGACTGTTTGCTGAGAGACTACGTTCCTAACCGGGGTAACCTGACACCCGCATGCCCCACGCTACTGGCAACTCCCGATCAGAAGTCTTCGCTGACCAGACTTCTTGGAGGGGGGCTGTGTAACACCGCTTGTTTATCCTTATCAAAACATTGACCTTGACAATATTAACTTCCGTTTTTTCGTGCGTGCATCGTAAACGCTCTGTACGCGTTTTGGCTACCGCGATAAACCTTTCATCTCCTGTGCCTTTTCTCCAACGTTCTTGGGACATTATTGTAGTAATCTGGTCTACTACACGCCTACAAACATCAACTAAGAATGTACTCGCTTCGGTGGTACAAACACAAATAAAACAACCACCTTTCCGGCGCGGATGTGCAATCGTGCAGCATTTCTGTGCTGTGCGGCTAACATCGTGTTAAATTGATTGGTCACCGGAAGTGAGCAGCATGCTGAAACAGGATGAAGTCTCACTACCATTACTATTTTCTTTCTCATATCTGTCTAGGCCTAGGCAACTTGACAGTATTTTAGCTCTGACTGTGCGGCACTTTTCCTGGGTTGTGGTTTCATACCATATCATAAGAATGACGTCACGTGAAGTTCTGATACAAAAATGAGCTTCTTGTGTATGTTTGCCTGTTTGGGGTGTAAGTCTGATTCACGAAGTACCAGTTTTAAAGCAGCATCTAAACATACGATATTTTTGCTTAGTGTTGCATAACGCTTTCTGTTATGCAGTGGACAATTAGTTTCATGCTCAAAATATGTATAGCGGCATAAATGTGTTTTAGAGTTATTTTATTTCGCTCATGTCATTTCAATGACGTTCAATTCTAGCTCTGGTGCTGACGTGTACTGCTTTTTCAGGCAAAGATCGGAGGCAACAATTCCGAAGTTCATTACGGCCATCTAATCTCCATTCTATTTCTTAGTCATTTAAGAATGAGAGAAAATCCTCAACCATAAGAAAAATTAACGTTTAGATGAAGTTTCCGATATTGTCAGATGAACATTTTCAAGTTCTCTTCTTTTCTCACCCCATACCCCGATTGCTATAATGCAAGTAAAATCCGCATATTTGATGTACGTATATTTTCTATACTACGATTATTACGAATTCCATTGATTTTCTAATCACAAGTTCCCCACTTTCGTATATTCAGTTTTGCAATTTTCCCATCTAAAACACCAGATTACGTGTCTTGCAGAAATCGTGAATATTTTTATGTCAAATACATAACAATTAACAAATACAAAATAAGAGAGAGTTATATTTCTGTACATTACACAACTGTTTATTTGGTAAGCCTAAGGATCAGAAATATGAGTGTTAATGCACGTAATGTAATATATATTTACCATAATTAATTAAATTCTACGCAAAATATGTTACAATATGAAGAATTTCTGAATAATTTCTAATCTTGGTTTTTTACAATAAGTTTATCATTCACAGGTTTTTACTGCACCTTCGTCTATTAGTAGTTTATTTGAATATGCGTGTAACATTATATGCTGACATCCTTAGCTTAGCGAATCTACTGTTCAGATGTTCAAAATTAATAAAAATCACTGTTGTACGTAAGGTATTTTATTCAATTTCTGTAAATTTACTGATCTCAAAAATTAAAATTTTCCAAACTTGGAGTTTCAATTGGAAGTGTAGCGGATAAGCCGAGCGTTATGTAAAATAAAAATTGTTCTAAGTGTTGTGAATTATTATAAGTGTATGAAATTATGTATAAATATATATATGATTATATTTATGCAAGAAAAGAATACACGGAGTGTCAACAACAGTCTTACGAAATCCTTGTGTGGTCCACTCGGATTATTGCTAACAATGTATTTGACTCGTGTTGTTTCTTCAGCGGGATAATTGCTCGTAGATGGAACAAGCAGTGAATTACTGAAATGGGAAGAAATATTCTGGGTAAGTAATCTGAAACAATTAATTAGTGGCTCGGCACCACGTAAGTTATCAGACGTTCACGCTGTGGGAAGCGCAAGTGTGTGTTCAGTTGATTTAAAAAACGACACGGCATCATGATGGAAAATGATTATGGAAATAAACTTAATTTTGGAATTATTAAGGAATTATATCAATTGGGAATAATTCCTACATTACTCCCCCATAGAGCGGTGGCTGTTCAGCCATGCTCGACATCCATCTACGGTGTGTACCGACAGGATCGTGCCACGCTTCTACCCAGTGGACGTTGATACTAATCATCTTTAATTGTCGTTGCTTCAGAGGTTAAGACTAGTTAAAGAACAGATGTCATTTACAAACCAACCAATATAAGTGACACACTCAGGTAAACATGGAGCCATAGTTCTAATAGTAATGACTCGTACATGTGCAATCAACCTAACCGGCGGCGCAACTCCATTTATATGATACATGACGTTTTGTTGCCAATCTCTAGGTTGTTTCATTAGATCCTCAGGAATGAGGCGCCAAGTAATTTGGAAATCACAGGTAAAAGAGTAATGTGTCAGTAAATATAAACATCAAAGCGAATTCCAGCTTTATAAATTATTCCGTGTTTCCAATCTGTAGGACTTACTTCATTTGCTAGTGTTTTTTTGAGCAGCTATATGAGAGATTTGTATAGAAAATTCGCACATTGATCCAATATTAGAGGAGTTACCCCGTCTTCCTTGTGAGAATTTCCAGTGTAAAGATTTAATAATCCTTCAAGGTAGCGTTTCGAAGTGACGTTTATTTCATTCATTGCAAAGGTGGTTGAATTTGTTTGATCTTGAATGATTATTGCATGTTCTGTCAGGTTGAATACAGATTAATGAAAAGTGGCCGAAGCTTCAGCAGTTTCTGATGCAGTTGCTTCAGTGAAAGCGAGTGGGATTAGATTTGTATGCACTTGATCGCAATTAGTATGAGCTTACGTTTTTCATATGCACCTCAACCGTTATCTTCATGATTTTATCGAATCGGTAATTGTTACCTATACAATGATGTACCAGTCGACCATCATACTTGTAAATATTGTTGCTTTTTATACTACTCATAAGTAGCAAATAAGAAGCTGTTTCTAAAAGCAATCTGACCATACCCTGAAGGAAATGAACTCAGTTTCGGACATTAATTAAGGTACTTACTCAGCCAGGTAAGAAAGCACCCATTTATACCAACATCCTGCAGCTTGCTCAGCGGTATAGATTAGTCCACGCGATCAAACGCCTCTGATATGTGCACGTAATTCGCATGCACGCAACCACCAACATCCACAGCCTGCGTCCAGTCGTCCATTGTCTCCAGTATGTTAATCAAGCATGAACAAGACTTCCGAAATCCATGTTGATCTCTGGACAAAAAGTTTGGGTTTCGAGATGACTCACTTTATCTCGCGATAATTTATGAACGAGATAATGTCTTGCTCACACCCCCTCGCACTTACACACCACAACCGGTTTCTGATTGTTTACCGTCATCAGGTGAAGACAGCAAGATAAGTTTTCGTTAGCCTAAAAACAGTAATATATATGTATACTAATGTGTACGCGAATGCCAATGTAACATGGTGTTTGTACAATCAAGACCAATGTCTCCTTTTACCAACGGCAAACATCCAGAATCCAGAAATAGTCTGATAGGGGTGAGAACGTGAGCAACATATTACTTTGACTTAAGTTAATCGATCGGTCGTCCAATGGTTGGCTGTGCCAATCTGATTTAAGGTGGCAGTCAAGGTCAACTTTGTTTACCACTTACTTACGGTTTCAAGGCTAATTGAACCTAATCTAACTGTTTACACCTGATGACGGCAAACAGACAGAAATCGGTGGTGGAGTGCAATTGCGTCAGATGTGAGCACTGTAAAACCTGTTTATTTTAATCTATTTGATCGGCTGACTTACATCAACTGTGTGGATCGTTCATCCAAATAAGGGCTCTGTAAAGTTCACGTCTTGAACGCATCCGTTCATGTCTGCACTAATTTCACGCTTACGAATCATTTAACGCATTGGTCCCACGTGTCGAACTCTACAACCGACACTTTGTAGATGTTAGAATGCAAGCGATATTTGTTGACTTACTTACGTTAATTTGGTGAACGTTATGATATTTCACGAAACAGTGTTTACGATGCAAACTCATTCTCACGGTATTTTTAACTATCACACAGAAGAATGAAAAGAATAATTGAAATTCTCTTCACACGTTCTGTGCACCCTATTTTTGAAAAACAATATTAAAATTAAATGAAAAACAATATATTTTTATCTTACAACCTGATCCTCGGCGTAATTGTGTGCAAACATACCAAAATGGTAAATCTGAGGTCAAAATTATTTTTAGGACACAGGAATGTATGAATCTCAGGTAAAAACGTGCTGTAGTTTTGGCCTGAACAGCAACCAATTAGAGTGGAGAGTCCTTTCTTCAAGCAACGATTATATTCAATGTTGTGTTTAAAAAAATTTACAAACGTGGTGTGGCAATTATTTTTGGATCAGAAAATGGATTGGAAATGGCTACACGTTGTGTGTTGGTTGACTTTTCTGTCGCATATGAGTGAGTTCTTTTAACCGAAATATGTAAATTGACGACATTGGTGACTGACCATTGTTGCAAAAAATAATGAGATGTTACGTACATTCTCCGATTGTAGAAGACTGAGTACGAATCCGTTTGTAGTGAGATATTGCAGGGATTCCTAGCAGCACGATGGATTAATCTTTTTAACAGTTTGGTCCATAAATATTAAGTACTCGTTTATATCATCTCCGTTTATTGGTGATAGAAAAGAGATATATTCATGTACAACGTATTTGCGATTTAAGACTCATTGAATCACACAATCGTGTCTCCATCTGGGAACGTCAAACAGTCAGAAAACCGTTGCTATATGTAAACAATGTTGAGTGCAATCTGTGAGATCAGGTTTTGGTAATTTTTCACTTCTGACGCAGAGGCTTCGTCAAACCAAGGGTGATATTCAGGAAAAGGAACATGATTAAGTAGTAGTCAACCCTCCATCACTTATTTGACCTTACAACTAAACAGTCTATGTTACGCCTAAGGTGTGTCACGTCTCGTGGGAATGACCAGGATCGGTGACCGATTTGCGTACTATTGTGTATTCACATCAAGTGAACATTGTCAAGGTCGGTTGACACAGCGGGCCACATTCGGAAAAGTGCATAACTAACGCGGCTAAGGTGATACTATTTTTTGAAGAAAAACAAAAATCTAATTCTAATTAGAATGTATGAGGTTGAGATGCCGATTGGTAGAGCAGCTGCCAACTCATTTCGTTTAAACTCCCGAATCTGAGGAAACCGCAATTTGACTGACAAAGATGATGTTATACAGCGCGTGCTTACTCAATGCTTAAATTTGCAGGAATGATACCTTATCTCTGCACGAAAACAAGGATATGCGATAAACGCTTTCCATATGAGTGCAATGAGCCGCATTTGAAAGATATTTATGATGGTTAAAGTTAACATGTCCATGGTTTTTTGAAGCTAGTCAACAAAGCACGGTCACTGTATTACAACTCCTACCTGGGTCATGTGTACAGAATGGATAATAGTCGTATTCGAAAATATATACTCACACAAAAGTTTTAAAATTACGAATTTTACCTTTGACCACACCCTAGTTGAAATACGATTTCGCTTGCAAAACATATATGAAAGCTATCGACATTGACCTTACGGGTTGCCACAAACTTGCTCTTAAACGCTCACTTCGCCGAAACTGTACGATGTATCCTCCCAATCTGCGGACTCAGCAGATACTTCTCTCGGCTGCTGAACGTAGATCACGCCACGACAGTTAACTCGTTTGAAACGCTATGCGGTGTCTACCCATAGTTGTTTTCGACAGAAGGAGGTTTGCGCAGAAAACAAAACAGCGTCATTCTAAAATTCCAGCATATCACATTGAAATATAGTGCATAACATAACACTGCACAGCAACCACTGTGCTCGATCTACAAATTTGCTCCTTAATGTGGTGCAGAAGTGAGATTGAAAGCTCCTATCTAAAATACGTTTCCCAGAGCAGGTTGCGATCCGAAAATTTTTGATTTCGGTCCACTAGACTACCGCTGAGAGGATGAATAATGTTGCTTAAACATGCGACACGCCTTTGATTGAAAACAAAGTTAAAACATGGTAGCAAGCATCCTAATCAAGAATTACAACTCTGTGTAGGGTAAAGGTTGGTTCACTATGCAAATTTATATATGAATTCCAGAACAAAATTGCAATCTCCAATCGTTTCAGGAACCCCAGCGAATGGAAAATTTGTCTTTGCGCCTTCTCGGGTGTACACATACGAAGGATCTCCGGTGTTTCTTCTATGCCAGATGGATGAAAATGTGGAAAAGATAAGGTAAGTGCAGATATATAAATAGAAAGACAATGCTTCGATGTTCATTAGTGGGTGTTCCCTGAGTTTGCACTCGCGTTTTACGGGCATTTTTTAACCAAAGTAGATTACATCATCAAATTAACTTAGTGCGAAACAAAAGGAACTTAAAGCTAACCATAATTATACGACGTTGACCTGCATTTCTGGGCTGCTTGTCATACGATCGTTGCGATTCCTGCGTCGCATGTTGAACAAGCCTCAAAATGGATAGAAGTAGCCAACCGGAAACAAGCGCCTACGGAAGAGGTACAACTACACAGATCATTTATTAAGATCATTCTCAACGTCAACAGCAAGCATATCACATATATTAAGCGGAGTTGCGTCAGGACAGATTACAACCGCGTTGGTAGAAATTGCCGTACTTAACAACTACCAAAATGAAGAGAAACACATGTACCAAATGGATATCTTAGGAGTCATTAGACAATACGAATTGCTTCGTCCAAGTCTAAAGCTAAAGACCTCAACGTGATGCAGATTAAACCCTTGACTTACTTTGACTTATTCCTGTGAACTCCTGTTGGAGCATAGGGCTGCAACAACGCCACGCCAGCGAACTCTGTCCTGGGCTGCTATCCTCAGCTGAGTCCATATCATTCGGGCATCCTTCGCTTCACTCACGACTGATCTTCTCCACGACTGCTTGGGTCGTCCCACTTTCCTTTTACCTTGTGGATTCCAGTCTAGTGCTTGCCTAGTGACGTTATCAGCTGGTTTGCGGAGTGTGTGACCTATCCACCCCCATTTTCTTTTCTTGATCTCCTGATCAACGGGGTTCTGGTTGGTTCTACGCCATAGGTCTGTGTTTGAAATCTCCTCAGGCCACCTGATGTTAAGAATGTGGCGCAAGCACTTGTTGACAAATGTTTGTATCTTGTTGGTGATGTTGTGGGTAACCCGCCATGTTTCGGACCCGTAGAAGAGGACTGCTTTTACGTTGGTGTTAAAGATGCGTACTTTGCTGCGCTGGGACAAGGCCTTAGATTTCCAGATGGGGCGCAGGGTGTTGAACGCTACCCTTGCTTTGCTGATTCGGCTCTTGACGTCGTCTTCTGTGCCACCATCAATGTTGACCACGCTTCCAAGGTAAACAAATCGGTCAGTCTCCACCACGTCTTTCCCCTGTAGCTGCAGTGGCTGCTGTAGTTGGTTGTTCAATCGCATCACCTCGGTTTTCTCTATGTTGATTTTCAGGCCCGTCTTCTCTGCTTCTTCTGCTAGGCGCGTTAGCTTAGACTGTGCATGCTGTTGCTTGTGAGACAGGAGGCCGATGTCATCCGCAAAGTTAAGGTCTTCAAGATGTTTGGTGGGGGTCCACTGGATGCCGGTGTTGCTGCCCTCTGTGGTTCTTCTCATAATCCAGTCTATGACGATCGAGAAAATTATCGGCGAGAGCATGCAACCTTGCCTCACTCCAGTCTTCACTGGGAAGGGGTCTGTCAGCTTTCCGTTGTGGATGATCTGGCATGATGAGTCCTCGTAGAGCTGTTGGATGATGTTTATCAGCTTTTGCGGGATTCCGTAGTGTTACATTAGCTTCCATATTGTCTCCCTGTCGACGCTGTCAAACGCTTTTTCGAAGTCGACGAAGATCGCGTACAAAGGAGACTGCCATTCGATGGATTGCTCGATGATAATACGCAGAGTGGCGATATGATCTATGCATGACCTATCTTGTCTAAACCCCGCCTGTTCTGTTCTAAGTTTCTTGTCTAACGCCTCTTTCAATCTCTCCAAGATAATTCTGGTCAGCACTTTGCTGGGGATGGACAGCAACATGATTCCTCGCCAGTTGCCGCATTGGGAAAGGTCGCCTTTTTTGGGGAGCTTTACCAAATGCCCAAGCTTCCAGTCAGCCGGAACTCTCTCCTGTTCCCATATCTTCACCAGGAAGGGGTGTAACATCTCCGCTGCCGCTGTCGCGTCTGCCTTTAAAGCTTCTGAGGGGATGCCGTCAGGGCCTGGTGCCTTACCATTCTTCAGGGACTTGATGGCATTGATGATTTCTGCAATTGTTGGGGGTTGATGTTAATGCATAGGGATTCTTTTGCTGGTGATATATCAGGAGATGTTTGCGCAGGTGGTCTGTTTAGAATTTCTTCTTCAAGAATACCCTACCAGTATGCGGAACACATCTCAATACTCTACGCACAAAAACTGAGTCCATTCTGCATTGATGATGCGCAGAAAGCTATCAAAAAACGCTTAGCTGTCAAAGCCGAAAGATTCTATATTGAAGGAGAACAAAACGAATGGAGTCTACAAAATACCATCAAGAAATGACTAAATGCATTGCGTCGGGTAGACTGAAAGAATACTGTGTACGAGATTACACGAGCATCAATTGGAAGTGAGAAAAAACTACCACGTGTCTTTGGTCTCAATGCACGGATATTGCATAGAGTATGAATTCGACTGCAATTAATCTTCAATCCTTGCAACCGGTAGAAGAAAATTCACACTGGAATTTCTCGAAGCATGATTTTAAATGACACAGTCACTCACTAATTGCATGCATTTGGACACGGCATACGGAAAAATGAAATTTCGTTTTTTCTACATGCGGCATGGAATCGCAACGGTCGTTTGACAAGCAGCTCAGGTATTCAGGATAACGTGGTATAAAAGTTATAAACAACCAGGCCCTTTATGTTTCGCAGAAGATGTCATCTAGTTTTGTGACGCTACGTCCGCAAACACATTTTACTTAACTAGTACACATTCATTTTAATGGAATGACCTTATTCACATCCGGTTAGGCAAGGATGTAAAGATTTGCTTAAAGAATTCGAAAGCTGTAATGGAGTATGGGAGAGCAAGAGCTAAATTTTACACAGCGCACACCATTAACTCTAATGTTCTACAACGGCAAAACAGCAACTCATGTTCGATCTGACAGAATACACGCATTTATCTGGACGTAGTACAAGTCACGTTTTACATAAACTGGATAATTACATACTTTCAATGAAAGATAACTTACTACGGTATTGTGGTGTTTGCATGATCAGGATCCGTTTGCCTTTAATCAATGGACAAAAGAACTTTGAATTCACTATCACAGTCTCGATACGACTCGTACAGCTTACAGATACAACCCATGAACATATATATTCTTTTGAACGTGAACAAATTCAT